>JARQZK010002913.1:462500-552500 GCA_030704885.1 Cynegetis impunctata | reverse complement strand
TACGCTTCTGGTAGTTTAGATGTAAATCAAGTATCGATTTTTCATCTTCTCATTTTCATTTCAAATGCAGAAATATTACTTCAAATGAAAGAACTATAACAATTTTGAATGAGTAAACTAATATAATATTTTCATTCGCCAGGCAAGAAGAAGAACAAACATCCTGCTGCCAAAAAAGAAAAGGAATCCAAGAAAGAAGAGGAGGAAGAAAAAGATGCTGCAGATGAAATACTAGCAGCTGAACCTACTAGTAAAAATCCATTTGATTCTATGCCAAAAGGGTAATTAATTACCACAAATATATAAATTAAGCTAAGGGTGATTACATTGATAATTTTAAATATTTGTTGTTTTTTTAAATTTTCATCATTTATAGTATTATTAGTTCTGTATTATATGTGTCTCTATAGTCGAGTCAACTTGCAGAAGTACACAATGGTAACCACGTGATCATCGCTAATTAGAATTCATATTCCTTTATTAGTGCTCATTGAGGACATTTATTTTAAGGGAGCACCCATAACAGAACAGTTATACACGCTTCGAATCAAGTGATCAGCATTAGATTAGATTAGATTAGATTTTTTATTGATCAAATTATTACACCTTAGTGCTATGACAAGTCAATAATATAAGTAGGTATTATAATATAAGCGTAATTTCATTATAACCCTAAAGAAAAGTAAACATTCAACAAAAATTGTATATATACGAGCACAAATATAAAATAAACAAACATATAAATGTAAAAATAGAGGTGGACAGAGACAGTACACCAACGATAGTCACTAAATCGTAAATCTGAAATCAGACACATCATAGTAAGCATTCTCCGAGAGGTGCCTTTTCAGTTTCCTTTTGAAATTCGGGAGGGTTGCAACCTTCATTGATTGGGGCAGTGAGTTGTACAATGATATGTATGAGTTATATCTCCTTGTCATTTCTAGTCTCTGGTTTGGTACTCTAATGTTATCCTTGTTCCTAGTATTATACTATTGTTTACTTCGCCAATAGTTGATGGAAACCGTCGTTACTACGTGATAATTTAACGTGATGAACAAAAACAAAACTTGAATTTACTACGTTTATTATCACAAAAATACTTTGAAAAATATTACACTGCGATTGCAATTTCGGTCACTTGACCATTATCGGGCAGATTGAGTTAAGAACTGAATACATAATTATAGATTTGAGCTTACGAGTGGGAAAGAATTATTGCAGGTTCCTTAATAAACAAGAGGAACACATTTCAAGAAGGGCTAATCGAAGTGGATTTCCCAAATTGGTACAATAAAATGTATTATTGTTTGAAATAACTAAATATAGGAGTATATATCAAGTCAATCTGGTCGATCGTTCAAGACAAAATTTAAAGAACACCGACAATCTTTTTTTTCTCCGAAGAATAAAACGGATTCAACGTTTTCAAATAATTGCCGTGAAAACCACCACCCGTTTCCACAAATAGACAACTTTCAAATTATGCACAAATTACTGAAAGGGACCAAACTAACTTACTGAGAAGCATTAGAAATTTTTAAACTCAATCATAATGCAAAAGATATCTTGCAGATTGACTTGATATATTCTACTATATTTAGTGTATTCAAATAATAATGATTTTTCTAAGAGCATGTTATTGTACCAATTTGGGAAATACAGTTCTAGGTCAAGCTACAGAGATTTTTTCATGTAAAAAGTGTTAAAAGAAAACCAGCTGCGCCATTGTTTGTAAAATAGTTCCATATGATATAGTGATATGTTTTTCACTCGACTTTATTATTTATAACTTTGTTATTAACAATTTTATGCAAAAAATTGCATTTTTTTAGTTTTTTGCTTATAAAAATGAAACTATCAGAGTAAACGTGATGGTGTTAATAGACTAATTGTAGAAAATGAAAAGACGAAGAAAATGAGAAGTGGGACGACTCGATCAGACCCTTAGTTTGAGAGGAAATCGGAAAAAAACGGCTAAAATGCAGTTTTTTCAAAAATTCTCAACTCGCTTATTTTTTGAGTTGTAGCGTAGATCCTCCGGCCAGTATTATCTATTGATATAAACTTCATTTGTGCAAAGATCAGAAACTGTCCGATGCATAGTTTTTGATCTGTGGCCATTTGATTATGTTACTATGCAATTTTCCAGCAGACCTGAATGCGACAGGTATGGTCCGATTTCAATTTACTAAAAATATTTTGAAAGTAGAATTCTCATAGTTCAAAACGTTCATCTTGGTTTTTCATAAAAACGCTGAGAAATATGTTAAAAATAAAGCTGAACATGACAAAAAACGGCCGAGCGCGTGAGAGTAGTTGAAGAGTGGGGGTTTACAATTATTATCTGACAACGTTTAAAAATTACTGTCATGTTGAAAATGCCGACGCTTTCGAATGTCATACTTCTCCTTGCCTGCTGCTCTACCCCCACTCTTCAACTACTCTTACGCGCTCGGCCCTTTTTCGTCATGTTCAGCTTTATTTTTAACATATTTCTCAGCGTTTTCATGGAAAACCAAGATGAACGTTTTGAACTATGAGATTCTACTTTCAAAATCTTTTTAGTAAATTGAAATCGGACCATACCTGTCGCATTTCAGGTCTGCTGGAAAATTGCATAGTAACATAATCAAATGGCCACAGATCAAAAACTATGCAGCGGACAGTTCCTGATATTCGCACAAATGAAGTTTATATCAATAACTAATACTGGCCGTAGGATCTACGGTACAACTCAAAAAATAACCGAGTTAAAAATTTTCCGATTTTCTTTTAAACTAAGGGTCTGATCGAGTCGTCCTACTTCTCATTTTCTTCGTCTTTTCATTTTCTACAATTAGTCTATTGACACCATCGCGATTACTTTGATAGTTTCATTTTTATAAGCAAAAAAATTTAAAAAAAGCAATTTTTTCATTAAATTGTTAATAACAAAGTTATAAATAATAAAGTCGAGTGAAAAACATATCACTATATCATATGGAACTAGTTTACAAACAATGGCGCAGCTGGTTTTCTTCTAACACTTTTTACACAAAATGATCCCTACAAATCTCTGTAGCTTGGCCTATTCTATTAGCCCTTCTTGAAATGTGTTCCTCTTGTCTATTTAGGTACCTGCAATAATTCTTTCCCATATATATATATATATATATATATATATATATATATATATATATATATATATATATATGCAAAACTTGGTTCACGGAATGAACCGCGTGAAAGATTTGAAAAATCTCGACGTTTCGGCTCCTTTTGCGAAGCCATCTTCAGGAGAATTAGAAGGGGAATAATTCAGAATCGTGGCCTCAATCTGCCTACTCCACTAACCGTACTGCTTCCTGTCAACTCTGAAGTCTCAACCTGCCTACTCTTCAGAGTCAACTGACGGGCCGATCGTCGCGTGGCCGTATTTATAGGGGAGGGGGGCGGGTACTCACGCTCGTCAGTGCGGGATGCACTCTGATTGGGCGTTACATGGCGACCACTGAGAAGTGGTTTCCATGCTGATGGGAGTCTGTGACTGTCATCTCTGGTGTTCAAACAATTTGGACGTTTTTCTATTTCTACAGCTTCACGGATAATTCGGGATTTGAAAGATCGGACGGGAGCAATAGTTCTCGTATTGGGGAAATCGATAATGTGGCCTGTTTGGGTGTGATGTTGGGAAAGGGCGTTGGAGATATCTGAGTGTCTTACTGAAAGTGAATGTTCTTTGGCACGCACCTGAATTCGTCGGTTTGTTTGTCCTATATAAGAACGAGGACAATTGGAACAGGGAATCTCATAAACACCGTGATTTTCGTTAGGAAACCAAGTTTTGCAAATACTTCCGACCGCGGAAATCTTTCTGAACATATATATATATATATATATATATATATATATAGATATTGGAATATACACTATTCATACATTTTGCTATATATATATATATATATATATAATATATATATATACATATATATATATAAATATATATATATATATATATATATATATATATTAATTTTATATATATATATATATATATATATATATATATATATATATATATTATATATATATATATATATATATATATATATATATATATATATATATATATATATATATATATATATATATATATATATATATATATATATATATATATATATATATATATATATATATATATATATATATATATAATATATATATATATATATATATATAAATATATAAATATATATATAAATATATATATATATATATATATATAGCAAAATGTATGAATCAAAGTGTATATTCCCAAATATCTATCATTTACCCCTGCCACTAAAATGGAAAGCTGTTTATATGAAAACTCATAATTAAATTTCAATTCACTTGTATTTCCAATTGCTTTACACTAGGATATAAATGTAAAATTGAACTTCTACCACTGGATACCAAAGCCTACACTGTAAAACAGGATATGACAAGAAAACACAGCTGTTGCGAAAGGTCCATTGAACATACAGTAGACGTTGAGTCCCATTTATCCATTTTGCTTGACAACGCCCAATATATCAGTTAGAAAGACTACGGACACGGCATCCACGGCGACGAACTTGGCGTTACAATCCAGAACCATCCAAAGCGAAATGAGAGAAAACGTTCATATCGTGAAATTTCAAAGCACTGTAGCTCGACCAAGAGAAACCGTCCGATATCCCAAATACGTTTCTTGATAATCCATCTTCTTAGCCCTGCCCTACCCAAGCCTACCCGTTGGGCTACAGTGCGCTAATTGCCCCAAAGATCTCTCCAAAACTTTCAGCTTACGAATGAAACGTTATGACGATTGCAATGCGGTATTAAACGAAATAATTTTCAAACACTGTAGCTCGACCAAAATAAACCGTTACATTCAAATTTGCATGTGTGAACTTGTGCACTCGAACCAAAAACCTGCACGTTGGGCTACAGTGCACTAAATAATTGAATCGTTACAATCATTATGGCGATTATACAGTGGACCCCACAACATTTGGAGGACGTTCAAGCGACCACAGGTGTAGAATAAAAATTTTCAATTACATCTTGCATGAATTTCTTGCACACTGGACGAATATCTCTGCTGAGGGTGGCGCTAAACATCATGACTTGCTTGCCGTGAGGTGTGTTTCTGTATATTTCTTGAACATCCCTTCTCATATCTAGAAGCTCTAACATTTTATCACACTCGTCAAGTATAAAATGCTTCAAATGTTTGAGATTAAGTTTTTTCCCGCGTACAAAAACTAAAATTCTACCAGGTATGCCAACAACTATATGTTGGCAATTATTTTTCAATAAGTCTTCGTCTTTTTGAATGGGCAATCCTCCGAAAAATACTCCAACTTTGATAGTCGGCATGTATTTACTGAATCGCTCATATTCTTTACTTATTTGAAATGCAAGTTCCCTAGTATGGCACATAACCAGTACATATACTACGTTTTCAGTTCATGCGTACAATTAATTTTTTGAGCACATGGTCGATGTATACATTTTTTTATATTCCTTACTCTTCTCTTTAAGAACGTTCATCATGGATGATTTCAAAAAATCCTACTCCAACGAAGACGAGTCTGTTTCCATTCCTTATTTCTGGGAGAAATTCGATCCTGAAAACTATTCCATATGGTACTGCGAGTACAAATTCCCAGAGGAACTTTCCAAAGTGTTCATGAGCTGCAACCTGATTACCGGCATGTTTCAGCGTTTGGACAAGATGCGTAAGCAGGCGTTTGCCTCCGTATGTCTCTTTGGACAAGATAACAACAGCTCCATTTCCGGCGTATGGGTTTGGCGAGGTCAAGAACTAGCATTCCCAGTGAGTATTGATCATTTTTTTTTTTTTATGTATTTATTAACCCAAATGAGACTAAAAGTCTATAACAGGTACAAATAAAATTTAACAGCGCATGCTCCAAAACAAAAAAATCAAAAATTCAACTAAAAATTATAACAAAAATGAAAATAAATTAATAACGTTTCAGTCTTCATCTCCTATTTACTATGAATTGTTTTGCTTCCCTAATAAACATATTCAGGTTGGCCGCTCTTTTAATTCTGTCTGGCAGGTTGTTATACCGTTTTACTGCCTGGCTGGTTATTCGTTTTTTTCCCAGGTTAGTGGCTGACGGCAATATATGAAAGTGTTGATTTGTTCTGGTGTTATAGCCATGGAACTCACTATTTGACTTCAGATCAATATCTGTTTCGACCAGATTATTTTCAATCTTGAATATTAGTTTTATACTGTCCAATTTAATTATTTCAGTCACTTTGAGCAAGTTCAGTTTATCATACATATAGTCCGTGTTAGTTCTTGTTGGTAGTTGAAATAAAATTTTCAAGGCTTTGTTCTGTGTTACCTGAAGTTCTTTTAAATCTGTTTCATTACATTGACCCCCAGAAAGCAGCCAGATAACTTAGATGCGTGTTGATATAAGCGTAATATGCATCATATTTTGA
Source organism: Cynegetis impunctata (assembly GCA_030704885.1). Lineage (NCBI taxonomy): Eukaryota > Metazoa > Arthropoda > Insecta > Coleoptera > Coccinellidae > Cynegetis > Cynegetis impunctata. The sequence continues at coordinate 546,008 of JARQZK010002913.1, read as the reverse complement.
TTTCAAATTCAGATACTGTGTATTTTTCCGTATTTGTTGTGTGCAATTGAATATTTTCTTCTTCAGTAATTTTATATGATCTTTATACTTCAGTTGATTATCTAACATAAATCCTAAATATTTTGCACTATTTACTTGTTCGATTTCTTTATTTTCGATTTTTAGGCATACCTTTTTATTCTTTAAATTGTTGAAGATCATATAGTTACATTTGTCTTTGTTCAATTTTATGTTATTCAACGCTGTCCACGCGCAGATCTTATCTAATTGCTCTTGTATTTGAACTCCCATAATTTCAATATCATCACCAGTTATCATTAGAACTGTATCGTCAGCCTACAAAGAAATATTCTCTTCTGAATTACCAACAGTTATGTCATTTATATAGATCAAAAACATTTGTGGACCCAGGATGGATCCTTGTGGTACTCCAGATCATTGGTAACATAACTATTCTTCTAACCGTTGCTCTTTTCTATTTAGTGTTTTTAAAATCAGAGCTCAAAGCAGAGTTAGGCAAATTAATGACCATTACACTCAACATGGTAATTCTGAACAGATCATTAAGAAAAGTTAAGATTTTAGATTATGAAATGACGCACTTCATCTTTGTTGTCTGAAATTTTGAAAATTCGCATGAACCAGCTGATATTTTAATTAATATTAATAACATCATCATCATTTATCATCCACTTGGTACATTTGTGTATTTTTATGTGATAATTTTTGAAAGAGAACCATATCTAATGTGTATACATTAGATATGGTTTGTCTTTAATACCTCGAAGCTAGCAGTAATGCTATTTTTAATGATAATTCCATAATTCATTGAACCAAAACTATATTATTAATTTTTTGACTTTATCATTTTCAAAAATGTTTGTGTTTTTTATTCATTTATCCAAAAGAATGAAATCATTCTGTTTGATGATGCATCAGAGTAAAAAAAGTGTTTATCTTAATAAAATACACACGATACAAAGTATTCACATTTTCCTATTGAATTTTTGTCCATCACAATCCATCTTTGTATCAAATACAGTTACCAAGTTGTACTTCGTATCTGAAAATGCAAAAGGTTATCTTTATCACTTTCCTCTTAAACAAAGCCCACAAGTAAATGTGTTAATTTTCAACTAACCACTACTTAATATCTACTAGTCCATCTATCATTTTATTCAAATCAGAAATTTAGTTGAACTTCATCCACCACTTTCACATTAATTCCATACATTTTAGATGCGACACAAGCAAACGTTCTACAGAGAACGACCTATACTAGTACCCTATTTATGGTAAGAGTAGATATAATAAATTTCTCAGCTTCAGAAATTGTGATATATTTGTATTATGTCATATTAAATAACTGAAAAACTAAATTAACTAAAAACATTCATAATCTATTGATAGATGGCGCAACCAATACTTTAATAATGTTCCAGATACATTTTATAAATACATTTGTTAATAGAGTTATAATTTATTTATAATCATTTATATCCAAAGTGTTGAGTACATGAAGTTTCAAAAATAAACTTTGTGAAATTGTATCTTTGGTAAATCAAAGATTTTATAAAATCACATTGCAAGTATTGCTATGTGAGAATTATGAAAATCGACATTTATTGCAGCTAAGTCATAAACCACAAATAACTGATGAACCTCTGTATATTAAAAAACAATAATTGAAAAAATTTCAAATATTCAATAACTGGAAATATTTTTCCCTACACATTATTTTCTCTTAACTTGTCTACCTGTGTATATAATCTAAAGTTTTTTTTAATCGATCCGATGCGGACTTTATATGGGGGAAAAAGACATTTGAAGTTTTTAAGAACGAATTATATTTTTCTAATCAATTACTTCAGTGTTTGATTTTTTTTCATTTTGAGAAAAATTTCATCTTATTAGTTACACAATGGCATTTAATTATCAAACTATACTAACACTTTTCCACTATAAATTAATGAGAACAATATAGCAAGAAATGTGACTAAACATAAAATTGTCCACTCTACTATATTTATATACCTTTTTTTTTTGTGGAGAGGAAAAATGCTCTTTTATGCACTACCCTCAGCGAAATTGTTCTGCACTGAGGGGTGTGTGGGACTCAACTAGCTGTTCTTATTGCTTATTTAGTCATACCCACTAAAAAACCTCTCCGTGATTATTTTTACTATCCCTATAGATGATTTGGAAGTGACTCTACACAGCTACCGGAAAGAAGTATTATATACTTTTAGACTTCAGTAGCTGTTAGAAGTATCTGTCCTTAGACCTATTGCTCTTATGGTTCATTTTATTTAAATTCTCAAAATCAGTCTGTATCTGAATCAGATACTTGTAACTGATTCTCATTTTGCCTATCTTCCTGCTCCTTTTTACTCATTACTTTTGTAATAAAATCAAATAATATATTCCAAATATTTTTATCTTGCACCATTTTATTGATTATTTGTTCTACTGATGGTAGTTGATCAAATCTCTCAATTAAAAGATTTCTATCGTTAGCCCATCTACTACATGACCAAAAGACATGTTCCGGACTATCTTGAATACCGAAAATTTTACATAGTATAGTAGGTTATATAAGGTTCGTCGACCAAATTTCAAAAAAGTATTCTGACGTGTTTATTGATTTGCCGAAAAATCGAATCACTATTTACTAGATACGCTTTCGAGAGTGAGAGGTCCTCCAATTGTAACTTGTTTCTGAGTACTTTTTTCCGACACTTAGAGAGTGAAAAATGAGATGTGACTATCCTTGTAATTTATAAGATATTTTTGTATATTTATTGTTTGTATTTTCTGGAGATCTAAATTATTATTATCATTCGGACGTCGAATTCTAAGCAGAAAACTACCGGTATGCAAGAAACGCTGTGGTGGACGAAATGTTATGTGTGCTTTGGAAGGAACCTTCCCAAATTTGCAATTTTTTCAGTGAAATATAATTTGAACAAAAATTTTACCGAAATAATATAAAGTTATTCCCTAAAAATATCTTTAATTTCCTATTAAGTTTTTATTCAGTATTATTAATAAGAATGACCATAACAGTAAAGTGACAAATTAAAAAAATATATACATATCTAATTTCAAATCAACTACAACAAAAACTCTATTTCAGCTTTCTCCTGATTGGCAGATAGACTATGAGAGTTACGATTGGAAAAAGCTAGACCCCAAAAATCCAGAAACTAAGAAACTGGTTCAGCAGTACTTCTCGTGGACTGGAACAGATAAAGCAGGTAGAAAGTTCAACCAGGGAAAGATCTTCAAATAAATAACTTTGATAACACTTTCAACAACTGCTTCTATTCATGTGGTTGAAATATAGTTTAAAATTGTTTTTTTACACACCTTGTTTTCCTTGAATTATGCTATATGTTCGTTCTTATACCTATTTCAATATCCATGTGACAAGCTACTTATTGAATAGATTTATTCATAATATTGTCTTTTTTTAAGTATTTATGACAAGAACATCTGGATAATATTAGGTGAAGTCAAGTTTAAATTAATCAAATTTCAACGCCCTATGGGTATATCTAGAATATTATATTGATGGGGAGATATAAGCTTATCAATTGTGATAAAATAGAGGTAGGAATTTTTTTAAGCTACATTACACTCTGATGCTGTTTAGAATTCGCTGCGATTAAATAAATTAAAAATAAGATTTGAATACCGTACAAATCATAATTTTTTCAAAATTTCAATTGCTTTTTGTTGATTGAACTCTTATATTTATTAAGTTTGTTATTTTTAAAAGTACATCCAAAACAGATGATGCTACACTCATACTCAATTGAATAGTGAGCTGACTGCCGGTATTTACTTATTGTAACACCAGATGGATTTGACTTCTATTCCCATTGCTCAAACTCTTCGTCGGATGATCATATATGCTCTTCAGAAAGGATATTGTGTCCTTTACTACACTCTTGAAAATATGTGTACAAAGTTTCATGAGAATCAGTTGAGTAGTTTACACGTGAAAGCTTAACAAACAAACTTATACTCGCATTTATAATATATTACTTAAGGTATATATATTTATTTATATATATATATATATACAGGGTGTTTCTAAATTGATGCGGAAGATTTCAATGGGTGATTCTTTAGCAAAAATTAAGGGGTGTCTTTCATATAACTTTTTGTTCAACACCCTTTTCCTTCCAAGTTACAGCCCTTTGAAATTAGGTGAAAAAAATTGTTTTTATTCAATATATCCACTTTGAAAGAATGAAATTTGGCAGATAACTGCTGCTAATAAAATGGCAGTTTTTGAGTGTTTTTGTAACCCTTAAATGTAATCATAAGGGGCTGAAAAAAACAACCCTATAATATTTTGCATCAGAACTTTTTAATGCGCCTATATTTTCATTTTTAAAAAATATATTCGAAAAGACAGACTCGATCTGCAACTTTTTTATGTCTTGACTTTTAATCATAAAGTTATTAGTTTGATCACAAAAAAATAAAATAGTGCTCAGACTATTTTCCCATAAATTCACAGAGGTTATCATTTATTTAAAAAAAAACAAGTAAGCTGCTGTTAAATGTTAAATAATTTGTTAATTGTTATTAGTAGTACAATTATTGTTCAATCCACTCTAATTTGCAATATTCTTCAACTAAATAAAAAAATGCCATTCTTTCAATAAAGTTTTATTCAATTGTGAAAAATGTTTGAAGTCATTATAAAACTGTCTAGAAATTAGAAAAAATCAGGACAATAAAACTATTTGTCATATGACTTCATTTGACAGCAGCTTACTTGTTTTTTTGTTAAATAAATGATAACCTTTCTGTGAATTTATGGGAAGAGTCTGAGCACTATTTTATTTTTTTGTGACTAAAAAACTGCCATTTTATTAGCAGCAGTTATCTGCCAAATTTCATTCCTCTAGTTTTTTCCTAAGTGGATGTATTGAATAAAAACAATTTTTTTTCACCTAATATCAAAGGGCTGAAACTTGGAGGGAAAAGGGTGCTGAACAAAAAGTTATATGAAAGACCCCCCTTAATCTTTGCTGAAGAATCACCCATTGAAATCTTTCGCATCAATTCAGAAACACCCTGTATATATATATATATATATATATATATATATATGCACTTACCCAATAATTCTTAAAATACAAGAAGTGCTTACTCAGAGTTTCATCATGTACTGTACTCTGATGTAGGACATAACATCTGATTAATGCATTTTGGCCCACAATTCTGTTGCCAGAAGAGCCAGATTATATGTTGAACATATTGAAGAAATATGTTTCTAAACTTTATACCTTCATTCTTTAGAATTTTTTTCTAATGAACTAGATTATTGAGCCAAGACACTTTTAATTAATCGTTCAACTGATTTTCGCATATAATTATAGTTAGCTTATATGTAAATTAACTACGCTGTAAGTGTCAAGTGACCTGTATCAGAAAGCGATATAAGTGCTGTGTGAGGAAAAATCTACTCCGAAAATGGATAAGTGCAGTACCTCATGATCATTTTGTGCCGAATGGATAAGAGTTTGAGTTTCATTTTGAACTTGAAGATTTTTTGCGTAAAATATCTCAGCAGGTTCAATAACTGGTGAGATAGTTTCAATTAGTTTAACTTTGCCGCGACTCAATGAATATAGCGTACCAAGATATTTCTGAAATGTCCTATGGAAGCGTATAGATGAAAAAGCAAGGAATTGGATGAACTCTGTTTCCGACAAGCTATAGTGCAGTGCAATAAGATCTGAACCTCGACATCTGAAAGAAAAGTCCTTTCAGCTTCAACAAAAAAAATTATCCTTTACATAATCATGTAAAAGTGAACAATTCTGGAGTTATGAAGGTAGTATAAATGCCCATTTTTTAACTTTTCAGATTTGTTAGAAAAACATGAAATTTTTAAAACTAAAATTAACAAAGTGAAACACAAGTAAAAAGGACATTGTTTATTTAATCATTTTTTAAACAGATTCCCTCTTATAAACTGGAAAAATTTTCCTTATATAAATAATCAATGTTATTTCTTTTACATTACACAGATGTAAGCAAAGTCAATTTCTCATTCAATTGCAATTGAGTCTTTATCAATTGTGACAATGTAATAACCATAAGAAGATCTTTCACATTGCTATTGAACATTTCTGAAAATTGCTCATTTGTCATATGTGGAACTGAGTTAACTAAATCCAAAAGGGATCTTCCAATAGCATTATCAGGTTTAACACGATCAGCCAACACATCTTCCACATAGTTCAAAACCTGATCTAGTAATGATCCCATTTTATTGCCTGCTTCCGCGACTTGTGCTAGATCTTGAACAGGATGTGTTTGCCTAGGCCTATTAGACGAAGGTCCCATTGTTTTCTGACACAACTGTAAAGCAAACACCTCAGGATCATAGCAGGTAATATCTATAGGGATAGGAGTGAACATAGATCCCTGTTTACCACTGGGCACACCCAATAAGACACAAACATAAGCCTTAAGTCCCATTCGTCCACCTTGTAAACTGGTATCTACTGTGACATGAACAGGATTGTTACACTCTCTGGCGTAATATTCATGAATAACTGAACTATGATTCGTAACTTCGTGTCCTGTGGCCCACCAGCCAACAATTACTTCATTTGAGTTTACTTTTCGGTTTAAATCATAAAGATCTATTGCGTAATTAATTTCGGCTTCTACTTGATCGTCATATTCCTTGTGTGGTACGCAAAAACAGTTGGTAACTTCGACGACACCTTTATCCAATGTACCTAAAAATTATCTGCAATAAATAAATAAACAAGGAAACGCATCTGGAAACTGTCCATTAGGTTAGGTTTCAATCACATGTTAAAGGTTATCGAAATAACTATAAAACACTCACCAAGTAAGGTTCCGATAACTCTTTGGGAATCTGCATTTCTTCTTTCAAAGGCATCTACAATTTGGAATAAAACTACAGGATGTACCTTCACTTGCAGATTCAATGCCATTTTTATTAACCAGAAAAACTAACTTAAATAATGACAATTGACATAGAACAGAACCTGACAAATATTATGCGCACACATTGACAGCTGGAAACATGTTATCCAACTCAACGAAAACAAAATTTCCTAAACCCAATTTGAAACCGGTAACGTAAGGATTTTTAATCATCTTTAACAAAAATATTACGTCTCATTATAAAACGATTTGAGTTGCGTTCGATTCGAGGAATATCAGAGCATCTACATTCATATTTTTATATAATTTGGATGTTGCGAATACATTTAAAAATAGAATGGCAGGTTTCACTTTTCAGTATTGATGGCTTTCTCCAAAATGGTTTCGCGGCCCACCACTAACTCGGTATATGCGTTGTTTTGGTATATCCGCAATGCAGGCGTGCCTAAGCTTGACGGGCTCGTAGTGAGTGTGGCTGTGATATTTCTGGATAAAACCTAATTCTCAAAATAAAGGTGTGTTGGATGAAAACCAGGAACAAATGTCTCCCTATCCGATGCTTATGCCCCTCCCCCGCGTTTTTCAATTTCAAATAGCGATTGTAATAGTTAATATTGATAATTGAATCAAATTCAGGAGTGAATAATTACGTTACCAGAAACACATGATTTGTTAATTTTAATTGTTTCTAATTTAGCAATTCTTGCAGTGACTTTCACAAAAACTTTCTAAATGTCCATTGCAAGGAAAATGATGTTTATTGTTTACATTATACCCTTTACCTTTGCATGAAAATTATTGGTGAACAGGGTCAAGCACCTCTAGAAAAATAAATTTATGACTTGCTAAAAGTAACTTATGTAACATAGTTATGGATTTTAGGCCCAACAATGTACAGTAATAGTTCAGAGGAATCAAATGCCTCTGATTATTCAACAGAGTCTTCAGATGAGGATGGAATGGAAACAGCTCAAATAAATGGAATCAGACTTCTTTTACCACAAGGTCTATGTGATAGAGAAGATGTGTTCAAAGAGTTTTTCTCTCAAAGACTATGGAATTCTCTACCTGATGAACATAAAACACATCTACAAACTTTTTTACCACAGTTCCCTGAGAACGATGAAGAGGAAAAAACTGTTACGTTACAAAGGCTCTTTGATTTTGAAAGTTTCAAATTCGCAAGTCCCCTTCATGAATTTCACCAACAACTTAAAGCTGGATATTTTAGACCTGATATTGCCAGAATGCGTAATATAATAAAAAAGGCAGAACGTAAGGAAGCAAAACACAGATATAGGAATCACAAAGAGAGTTTAAAAAACGCAGTATTAGAGTCTAGAAAGAGTTTGTTAGGTCAGTTAAGAAATTTACCTCCAGGATCAGAGCCTAAAATTAACAAAGTTGATGTGACATCTATAGATCTCATTAGACATCGGACGAAAAGAAGATATTTTCAAATTTTATCATCAATTAGGTCTAAAACAGCAGATGTTTGTTCTTCTGATGAAAATTATCTAGGAAATACATCAGTGTCTTTATCAAGAAAACAAAAAAGACATTTAAATAGCATAAAAAACTCTTTGCAAAATTGCTCAGATCAAAAGTTTTGTTCTACACTTACAGGAAAAAGTAGCATACTGGATTTAGAAAGGTAAAATATAATACTATTTCAGAACATTTTCAGTACAGTTTTTGAATAATTTTTTTTTCTCAGGTACATAACTCCTAATTCAAACCCTTTCTATGTGAATGATGAAACATACAGAAATCTTCTTAAAAATCACAGGAAGAGAAAGCAGGAAGATCCAGAGGATCCCCAATTCAATACCAGAAGCATCACACTTACAGATGTAATTAATCGAACCCAACTACCATATTTGAAAATAGTGCAAGTTCAACCTCCTAGGAATAGTGTGAGTGATCACCGACCTCCTAATAGAAAAAAAATCAAGAAAGAAACAATCTACAATTATAGTGTTCAAAGTGCTCCATTAATACCAATGCATCCTTCTTCAAACAGTGATAATGATAGTGATTCGGATTCAGTTATTGACGCTGTGACAGTTCAACCTCCAAAGCAGAGGAAAGGTGAGAACAAAGTGGTGAAAACTCCTAAAATTCTACCTGTTAAACCTGTAAAGGTTGAAGTGAAAGAAGAACCTGAAGATGTCATGGTTGTACCTGTTCCCCAGGAGACTCTTAATGTAAATACTAGTTCAAATACTATTAGTCCGATTAGCAGTTATTCACAATATGGTAAAATAATGCCAGTGACATTATCCGATTTGGAAGGAATTGATATGATGAATTTACCTATAGATTTAGATAACTCCAATATAGACATTTTAGAAGTGAATAACAAGCCTGAATTGATGCAAGAAACACACTCTAATTTTCTATCACTTCTCAGAGACATTATTTGTTCAACCACAGAACACAGAATGGATTTTTCTGCATTGGAGAAAAGACTTCAAACCTGGCAGGAAAGTCCGATTAGTCCCTTAAATGACTGGTATTCTCTTTGTGAAAGTTGGGTGAAGGTATTACAGACAGCAATCAATTTTTTATGTGGAAATGCTACAGAACTGCCTAATGATTTTGTTCCATACTTAGAGTACAAACAACCAATTAACGCATATCAATGGATTGGAGCGGGTAGAGATAGTGATAGTTTATTAGCTCCTTTGTGTATATTTTGGCTAGAACACAGAGATGAATTGAAAACAGTAAAGCTCAAAGAAGAAGTGGACGTTGAAATCAGTGATCGAGCTCAAACACCACCACCTCCAAGGTAATTCATTCAGTAAATTATTTTTTTATTATATGTAAATAATGAGTATGTATATATATATATATATATATATATATATATATATATATATATATATATACTATTATTAAAAGGGATCCATTATCTATCAGAAAATTGGATCCTAGAATGAAATATATACAGACTATTGTTCGTTAAGAAATTCCAGAGTTAGATTTCGGATCTTCTCATTTGTAGACCATTATAACATTTATTCTAAGTGTTTTAGACAGCTGCACTCTTCAATTTCATAAGTAACAACATAGCATATTTTGTTTGTGAAATATAAGACCACATTATATAATAATAATTATTTATTAAAAATAAACATTCGAAGACTTTCCATGAAAATTTATTAATGGGAATGCATCTTTATTAACTATAAATTGTAAACATCAAAATGAAATTGTTTAAAACAGGGTATGAAAAGGATTACTCGATTATCTCCTAAACCATGAACTCCTTTACAATATATGGGTTCAGTCTTTAGAAGCATCTCATAAACAATCCGTTTGAATTTTTTCTGGTTACTTTTAGCCTTCATATTGGATAGAATTTACATTAAAGTATTTTATAGTCATGTCCTCTGGACTTTGTGTTATTTGAACGATAATTTGTGAATTGGATACCTCAATTGAGTTGTTCTAATGTTATAGCATATCAATATATTTTTGTTTAAATCAATATTTGTTCTTGAATACAAAAAAGATATTTCTGAATTTGGATGACTGCAGTTGCTAGTATGCCATTCTAAGAGAATTTTCCTCAGCAAGAATCTGTCAATCTCACTATAAATAAAGTAATCATAATGATCCCTGTTTGAAGTCTCGTAATAATATCTATATTGGAAGCAGAGCTATAGAACATACTTCCGTACCGAATCCTAGATTCAAATATGGCTTGATAAATAATTTTCATTGACTCCTCTTACAGATACCTGAATTGATTTTAGTTTCTTGAATAGTTTGTTAGTATGCTTGTTTAGTTTCAACCTTTCATCTGTCCAAACCCCAAAAAATTCAACTGACTTTTCCAGACTGAGGTTTCCACCCTTTTTTTTTCGGCTGCTTCAATGTATCAAAACTTGAGTAGGATTTTCTGAATATATACCCACTTAGTTTTCTCTGAATTCGTGTATAGTTGATTATTCAAAAAACATTTATTCACTTGCAATAGAGTTTGCTGCTATCTATTATATCAGATCATTTATGATTAATTGAATATATGATTTATCGTGATTTTTGCAATGTTTACCATAAACAGCATGAGATTTTCTCGAATGGGGTGTTTAAATTTATATTTTATCATAGATTTGTTTAATCTGATTTTGGGTAGTGTGAACCTCTTTTATACTACGTAGGAAAGAAATGTGTAAAATTTTATTAGTTAATTTTGAGAGATAACTAATTTTTTGTTATTAATATGCTTGGCTGATTTTGTATAGTTTACGATTTTTTTGATTCCCTTTTGAAAAAAAGTTGGACAGTCTCGGTGTCATTGAATTCCTGCTGCAATTAATATTTGGGAGAATACATAGGTAGATCTTTCTTCAAATACCCTGTAATGATTTTCTGAATATGTTCTGGAAGGCTTGAAGAAAATGTAAAGTGTTAATGTTGAGTTGATTCTACTGTAGAAATATTCTCACAATCTTGTATTCAGATTGGAACCTGTAGAACCTCTGTATTATCTCTATGGTAGAACCATGAATATGCATTATATTATACAGCACCACCACCTGTGGTGGAGCTGTTTTATTCAATTTCTTTTTCTTTTAGGTGTCCGACTAGTTGGACTGTGAGAAAAGCCAATTCAGAAGAAATAGAATTGTTTCAGGAACAGGAAAAACGTAGATATGAAAACCCTCACAGGGCTTTCACCTACTGTTGCAACGGATATGAGTCGGTGGTAGCTCCCTTGAAGGGAATTTATAATCCCTCAGTTGGAAGTGCTAAAGCAAGGGGTCACACAATTTTGACCACAGATCGACCAAATTTCGTCACTATTTTGTCTCTAGTGAGAGATGCTACTGCGAGATTACCTAATGGGGAAGGTACAAGAGGAGACATTGTCGAACTGTTAAAATATTCACAATATATCAGTCCGACAGCTACTGATAGTGTTCTTCAAACTGTTGTCAGTGGGGCTCTGGATCGCATGCATACCCAATTCGATCCGTGTGTAAAATATGACACTAAACGAAAAATATGGATATATTTACATAGGTAAGTTCTTGCAGTGTGTAATTTAAAGTGCCTTAGTTTGAGGTTTAGTATAGTATAGTTTATTACTATACTATAGGTATATAAACTATACTATACTAAACCTCAAACTAAGGCACTTTTTAAAGTGCCTTAGTTTGAGGTTTAGTATAGTATAGTTTATTCATGTAAATTTGAGATCCAAATTAAAACGTCAAATAAAGATAGGTAAAACTTGGTTTTAAAAGTTTGTAGTTTAATCTTTGAAATGATCTACAAAATCGTTCTTTTCTATTTTCAAAATAACATAAAAACAAATATTGTTTTAAAAAAGAGGGTTGTGAATGCTTTAACCCCAGTAAATTTTGTTGACTTTTACTATGATATGAAACATACAGTTGGTAGAATAATGTCAGATTAAATACATTCATAATAAATTGTATTGAATAATGCAATTTGGCATACTTTGGCACTTAAATGGTCGAAACGTTAATTGACAATTTGCATTACACCTGCAAAAAAAAAAAAAATATATATATATATATATATATATATATATATATACAAAGATAATAATACGTTTGGAAATTCATTTGAAAAATTGATGTTTGATCAAATCAAACCTTCAACGGAGCTAGTTTCATGAGATCTGACGACATGGAATTCCAATTCATCCTTCAAGGGAGAATGTAAGAACATTCGACATCGGCGCACACACGATGTTAACACTAGACATTCCGTTTTGCTCGAATCCACATAGCCGCCTATTAGTTTCTAAGAAGCGCACTAATGTCATGCTAACAAATCATAGCGCAGTCTATCGGAAACCGAGAGATATCTCTCTCTCTCTGGGTCAAATAGAAAATCCAAACGTCGAAGTCTCATGTCACTTTAGACCCACCCATAGATGCGATGTTCTGCAACGTGTTACATTGTTCAAAGTTTCATCATACATGCAGGCAATGCTCAAATTTTTCCCATTATTTTCAGTTACCGGATTGATATTGATAATGAAAATTTATTTGCTATAAACAGATGCAGCGTGCTACATCGTTTCATGTATCAGAAATATTATCAGGGGGGGTTAAATAAGATCAAAATTAGAAAATTATATTATAAATCTTCAATTTTGTTGAATTTTCTTCATACATTCATAGTTTCGGTGGGGCTTTTAACCCAAAAACTCCGCCACTGTGGAAAGTGACATGGGCTTTCGGTGATTGGCCTAGAGTGAAATACCTCTCGGTTGTCTAAGTCTTGTTCGATTTAATTGATATCTCCACAAAGTATGGCAAATCATTGACAACTAATAAGGCAATTGAAAACTCCTAATCATAATAACGTGTAAAGTTTTCTGCACAGAATTATATTATTGTATGCAAGCCCAAATTTATATTTTAGAAACAGATCTGAAGAAGACTTCGAGAAAATTCATCAACACTTGCAAGGAGTGGCGAAAATTCCCAAAAAGGCACCGAAAAAATCTCCTGCGAAACCAAAAGTCAAACAATCAGAAAAGACGAAACCAACGAAGGAAGCCAGTACCACAGTCGAGAACGTTATAGACAAAGTTAAACCCACGAAAAAACCAAATCAGATGTTGCACGCCACTTTCTCACCTGGACTTTCGAGTCCTAAATCAAATTCTCTCTTGATAAGTAATAATATTCAGCAACAACAACGTGAACCGTCGCCTCCTACTATTCAAATATTAGAGAGCGTCCCGACGTCTCCTTCTAAAACTCAGGACGATCAAGAAATTAACGAAGCACTCCAGGCGATAGTAGAAAATAGAATATCCAGTCCGAAATTATCCAAACCGAAGAATGTGGTCAAAATTGTACAACCTTCCCAGAACAAGTCGCTAGTTCTACCTTCTCTTCCTTCTGGATCTCTTGTGAAATACGACAAGGGTGCAAAACAGTCGAGCGGTCAGCAAGTGGCGTCCCAACAGCTTCTGCAAATGGCAGGCAGTCAGAAACAGACGATTCAGATAATTCATCCTAGCGAAGATGGCGACAAGAAGGGCAAGATAACTACAAGCTTCCAACAGCAACATATAATTCAGAACGTGTCGTCGCAACTGCAAAATATCAAGAATGTCACGTTATTGCGAAACAACACTCAAAATACCGTTCTAACTTCCACCAACGACGTTACGGACATGCAGAGTTTAACTGTTACCGTTAGTAAACCCGTCTCGATGTCCGAACAGATCGTTCCGCCTGGCATTCAGATAAAGACCCCGAACAATCTCACTCCAGCGCAGCAGCAGCAAATACTTCAGACGATTAAGCAGAAACTTTTGCCGCAGACTATGCTTGCATCTCAGCAACAGCAATTGTTGTTGAAACAAAAAATGGTGCAAGTCCAGAAGCAGAACCATAGTGCGACATCAAACATTTCTTTGTTAGGACAAGCGACTAAACTTAATTCAGGTAAATAGTAAAGTAAATATATTTTCTCATGTCAATCTCACATAGGTGTTACATTCGTCAGATACAATATAATAAAATAAAAATCGTTTGAGGTCATGTTTCGATACATACAAGGACTCAAAGATATAGTTACTATAATGAAACATTACAATACACGTTAAAAGAAAAGATGAAAACTTAGAGTTTCATGTCATGTTAAAATTAGATATTACGATACATATTAAAATTAGTTAAAAACAGTGGCCAGGTACTCTTGAGCATCATAAAAAGCCCCCTTGATTAGCAGGGTTTTCATCTGCTTCTTGAAGTTATCCATTGGTAGGATCTTCAATTCATTTGGGATCTTATTGTAGAAGTGGATTGCGATGTAGTCCACTCTCCTTTGGCATTTTGATAGTCTACAGTGCATAGGAACCAGATTTGATTTATTTCGAGTGTCGTAGTCATGTTGTTGTTCGTAACTATCGTACTGAGATTCATTGCTTTTTATTAGTAACAGGTTCTGGAGGATGTAGGCAGATGGAAGAGTTAGTATGCCCAGCTTGACAAACATGTGTCTGCATTCATCTCCGTGCTTGAGCCCCCCAATCAGTCTCATCACTCTACGTTGCAGTGCAAAAAGATACTATGCTTTTTAAGTTTTTTAAGACAAAGATTGACGAGCTCAGGCTTTTGCAGACATTATTTATGTGAGGTTCCCATTTTAACTTTGCGTCAAATGTCACCCCAAGGAACCTTACCGGGTCATTTTTTGATGTTGTTTCTCTAAAAGTGAAGGTCATGTCTTGGGTTTTTCCTTTATTCAGTACCAGCCTATTTGCCAAGAACCATTTGTCTGCTTTTTTTTATTGTATCTTCCATTAGGTTTTCAATCTGTTTTTCATCTTTTCCCCCACTTAGGAATGTTGTATCATCTGCGAATAAAATTGTTCTTGCAGATTTAATGTAGTGTGGTAGATCGTTTATATATATCAGGAAAAGGATTGGTCCAAGTATTGATCCCTGTGGTACGCCAATTTGTAAGGTTTCTGGTTCTGACCATTTATTTCCCATTTGGACCCTTTGTTTTCTGTCTCTTAGGTATGAGGCAATTGAGCCTACACTTGACTCTGAGAATCCATGTTTTTCCAGTTTACCTGTAAGTATCGTGTGGATGACGCAGTCGAAGGCTTTACTTAAATCGCAGAATTTGGCTTTAAGGTACTTTTTATCTTCAAACGCATCCATGATATCATGTATCATGTCCAAGATGCCGCATGTGGTATTTCTGCCTTTTCTAAAGCCATATTGAGATTGACTGTACAAGTTTGCATGCTCAAAATAGTTCGTTATCTGCATTGCCATAGCTGCTTCAAATATCTTCGATATTACTGGCAGCAGAGATATCGGTCTATAATTATTTGGATCATTATGATTACCTTTTTTGTGTATAGGAATCACTACTGCTATCTTTAGGTTATTTGGGAACACTGATTTTTCGATTGCCTCATTTATAAGCTTAGTTATGGGTATATATAGCAGGTTCCTGATTGTTTTTATCATCTCAACTGTTAGTCCATATATATCTGCTGATGTGTGATGTGAGGTGAGTACCCCTATAATAATATGAATCTTACTTCCTCAACATATTTCACATAACCAACATCCCTAAACTCAAATAATCCAACTAAAGTTGCATATTCTTTGTATCGACAAATGCAGCAAAGAATATTTTGTTTTATCTGACAATTTTGATTCAATTGAAAGGCAGGAAACAATTCCCAATAAAAATTGACAACAATTAGTAAAAATATTTAAAAGTGAAAACAAAATTATATTGATTGAAATTTATTTTGGTAGGTGTGAATGGTGTTATCTAAATGTGTTCTTGAATTGATTTTTGTCCAAATTTATTTCCAGCACTTCTAAGAAATTTCTTTGTGTGTCATTTTGTTCAACAGGGAGAATGTTCGCATTTTCTAAAGGGTGCAATTCCTCTAATGCGTTTTTTGACAGAGCGGTGCATTTTTTATTGTTGATGACCAAATAATTATGTTCGTATAATATTTTATGAATGTGTTGTTTAGAGTTACCAATATATGTTCCATTTTAATCTTTGAAATTAATTTTATAAACTGTATATGATTTTTTATTTATTAATAGCCTTGCCGACAGAATTATCAAACTTTCACCCCCGACTTCCAAAAATAGAATTCAGTTTCAAAAAGTAAAAACACAACACTATTTCGAAACCAATCATAAAAAACGTAATCATCAAATTTACAATAATACACAGATTAATAATAATAAAAATACATAAATAACATAAAGTACATAGGTCTTGAATACGTTCCAATTCTTTCACAAAATATTGAAACTATACCCTTAGAAACTATAATATCAAAATTGGACACAAATAGAAAAAAAATAATTTCACAAAAAAATTTTTCACCAAACTCAAAACCAACAGTTTATAAAATTAATTGCAAAGATTGCAATGGAACATATATTTTTCACTTTGTACCACAAATTTTTTTCACTTGTTTACAGAAAGCGGTAACCCAAAATCAGGAATTGTTTCCACGCAGGCTCCCGTCGTTGCTAAAGTACTCACGAACGCAGCTGGACAAGTTATATCCGTTGAAAGCTTACTAGCCCATCAGAAGCAACATGGATCATTACCACAAGGTAGAATATCATTACCACTTCAGATTAGGTATCTTTGAAATCAAAATTGAACATCCAATTTCTTTCAGGTACAACCCTTCGTGTATCTGGTACGAAAGGCGGTCAACCCAACATAATCCATCTCACGGGAACCTCGAAACAAAACACAATTGCTCAGTTCGCAGTGGCATCGCAAAATAACCTAATTACACTCACCACCCAACCCAAACTGGTCGTAGCCACCCCCTCGACAACAACAATGACATCTACGGTCACGTCAAATAAATCGTCCAATCGTGATAGAACAGCGTGCAGGACTCAGCAATTGACAAAACTGCCGACTAAGATGACTCAGCAACTGATCAACGCAAAAATAATACAAAATATTGACGGTCAGAAGGTCGTACAGCCAAAGTTGATTGTTAGTCAAGGCGCTCAGGTGAAGTTAGCCGCCACGGGTGGAAAGAACGTAGCTTTGCAGAAACCAACTTTGAGCATAGCGACAAATTCGAACTCTATACGAATGGTCAATACTGCAAACTTGAACTTGACGCATATAGGCGGTAAGCCTGTACTCTTAGCGAGCAAGGGATCTACGATTCAAAATATCCATGGACAGAACGTCATTTTGCAAACTCAAACGAGTTCCAGTGGACCGTCGCTTGTTCTTCAAAATAGTAAAACCTTGCAGCCTTCTGGCGTCGCTCAAAATGCGAGTAATATCAATATTATCAATCAGCAGAACGTCGTGTTGGGATCTCAAGTCAAAATGCAACAACCGCAGGTTGTTTTTAAAAATAGCAACATCAATCATGTATCCCAAGGCCACATTGTTATTGGCGGACAACCTGTAAGGTTGCATACTACCAGTTCGGGGACTACTCAGAGGTTGGTACTGGCTAGTCAAGGACAGGGAGGACAGATAGTAGCGCAACAAATATTATTGCCGGCTGGTTTTCAGGGAACAGCTATCAATATCAAGGCTCTTCAAGGGGTTAAAGTTATTCCCATTGCCCAATCACATGGTCAGAATAGAAGTAAGTATCTTTCTGTACGATGTAGTTATTTTACTTGATTAATTATCATCTTCATTTCAATAGTCACTCATTTTCTCATATTATGTTGGCTGACTAAAGCGCATAAAGTGTGAAATCTATATATATATATATATATATAATACAAGCCGAAAAATTGAATCCAGTCTACAGCAAAAACCATATTTTTTAAATTTCTGAAATTTGGTGGGAAGTTAAGTATGATCATGTAGATTCCCACTAAGACGGGGTTTTTTTTAAAATTCCGCCGTTAAGGGGTTGAAAAAGGGTAAAACGTGTTTTTTGATGTTTCTCGCAAAATAATGGACTTAGCGATCCACTAAAATGTTAAGTAAAATGAACTCTAGAAAGTAGTTTCTCAGTTTTTTGAAATTCCATCATTTAGGGGTGCAAAAGGGGTAAGTCTGTTTTTTTTATATTGGCTATTTCCGGCAAAATAATCGACTTAGCGATTCCGTTCTTCCACTACAATGTTCCTTATAATTTTATTAAAAAACCATTTTCTGCATTTTTTGATGTATCATTTAGGGGTTGAAAGAGGGTGAAATGTGTTTTTCGTATATTGGCTATTTTTGGCTGATTCTCGCAAAATAATGGACTTAGCGATCCCGCTCTTTCACGAAAATGTTAAGTAAAATTAACTCTAGAAAGTAGTTTCTCAGTTTTTTGAAATTCCATCATTTAGGGGTGCAAAAGGGGTAAGTCTGTTTTTTTTATATTGGCTATTTCCGGCAAAATAATCGACTTAGCGATTCCGTTCTTCCACTACAATGTTCCTTATAATTTTATTAAAAAACCATTTTCTGCATTTTTTTGATGTATCATTTAGGGGTTGAAAGAGGGTGAAATGTGTTTTTCGTATATTGGCTATTTTTGGCTGAATCTCGCAAAATAATGGACTTAGTGATCCCGCTCTTTCACGAAAATATTAAGTAAAATTAACTTTAGAAAGTAGTTTCTCAGTTTTTTGAAATCGCATCATTTAGGGGTGAAAAAGGAGTGAGTCTGTTTTTTTTATTGGCTATTTCTGGCAAAATAATCGACTTAGCGATTTCATTCGGCCACTAAAATGTTCCTTATAATTATCTTGAAAACCCACTTTCTCCATTTTTTAAAAGTCGATCATTCAGGGGTTGAACGGGGGTGGAATAAATTTTTGGTATATTGGCTATAAAGTGTATCTATAGAATTTTTGAAGTATAAAAATAATGATAAGTATTACGTACGATACGCAATATGTACGAAATTTAGAGCATACAAAAAAGTAAATCTTAAATATTTTATTTTATACAAACGTTGTAACCTAGCAGGAAAAAGATTATTCTATTTAATTAGTATTATATACGAGTACGTGTTTAAAAAAAAATTATTAAAATATGAATTTTCCCAATTACGAATATGAACTATACCTTAATAAATTCATACGTATACATATATGGATACGCGGGCGAAGCCGCGACGGGTCCCGCTAGTATGTACCAAGTGCGTTATATAGATCCTAACGCCCGGAGAGAAAGATTCGGCCTGAGGGATGAATGTTGCCCGATGGGCGTTAGGATCTAGTAGCGCACGTGGTGCATACAAGATTTTATTTTTCACGAAAAAATTATTTTATTATAATGAAAAATCGATTATAAAATTGGTTCATTGCTCCTTTACTTTCCATTTTCCTTCTTATGAGAAGTCATTTGTTGATATTTTGACATATGTGAATATTTTTGACATCATATTTAGTGAATGTCATTGCTGCTTTTTTTGTGTAGTCTTATAGAAATAATGGAAATGAAAATGAATTTACCCAAGAATATCATAGAAAATGCAGCCAAAGCTGCGAATAATTCATTGCCGGAGAAATCCAGAGTCGTATACGACAGAATTATGAAGTATTTAATCAATGAAAGTTGCTTCATTTCTCCTCGTACAATTAGCAGGCGTTATGATCCATAACGCCCGCTCATTACGCCCTAGGGCATAATGAGTGTGTTTATAGCAACCGTATCCAAGGTGAAATAAACATATAATATACAAGTGAAAAATAAAAATAGTTTTAGTGTAGGTGCACGAAACAAGAGTTTTCACCATATATTTTTTGTATCGATTTGTTTTTTCTTCCTAATCCTGCAGTTGACTTTAATCCGATGGAAAACTTCAGTGATACTAACATTTATGTTATCTTCTATTAAAATATAAATCACTAGACTTTTGTTCTAAAAATCTATAGGGATTATTGACTTTAAAAATTTTTTTTTATTATAGACAAGCTTGTTGACAAGTATTTGTGGAATTCTGGACTTCCATTGTCTATAAAAATATATCTGAAACAAAAATAAAAGAAAAGAAAATTTGATTAGTAAATGGCAAGAAAAGAAAGGAAAATAGCTGAAAAATTAAATTCAATGAATTAGTAGTATCTGAAAAGAGAAATGAAATAAGATTAGTAAATAATAAGTTGGAAAATGGTGAAAAAATAAAATTATACAATATACACGACGTTTCGGTTAGTTGGGTATCTCTAACCGTTCTCAAGTGTAAACTGATTATCAGAGTTTGGATTGATCTTTATATACTGCCTTGATCAGTCGTGCCGTGTTGGGTGTCTCTCCCATTGGGCGAGGGGAGGAGCTTGAGACCACTGATACGCGCCAGGATTGGTCGCCACGCGTTTGCCACTTCAACACTGGGTTTACTGAAAACTTCATGGTTCTGTTGGATGAAACCAGCTTCCTTGAATTTTCGTTTTCGCCAGTTCTGTTCCCGGTGGATAATCCTAGCATCGTTCCACTTAATGTTGTGATGTTTTGTCCATGCGTGATCAGCAATTCCCGATTTCGATGTTTCGGCTCTTCGTGTGTGTATTTGATGTTCTCCGATCCTAACATTAAGAGGTCTCTTCGTTTCACCGATGTATGAATCTCCACATTCACAGGGCACAAGGTATACGCAATTCTTATTGTCCGGGGGTCCATCTGGTTTAGTTTTGGTCAGCCTGCTTCTTAAGGTGTTGTCCGACTTGAACGCTGTTTTGATGTTGTACTGCTGAGCGATTCGCCTTATCTTCTCGGATATTCCCTTCACATAAGGTATGGTTATCATCTGGCAATTCGGGTTCTCCTCTCGTGTGGTTCTGCTGTTCTGTTGACATTCCGCGATAGTCCTTGTTATTATCTTCTTGTTGTAACCGCTTTGTATCAGGTCCCTTTCGATGTTAGATATTTCCTGTTCCATGAGTCGGGGATCGCTGCAAATTGTTGTCGCTCTCCTGAACAGTGTCCTGATTATTCCTTTCTTCGTGCTCATTGAGTGATTCGAAGCGGAGTTGAGGTATTGGCCTGTGTGTGTGGGTTTTCTGTAGACTGACGTACTGATGTGATTATTGTTATGTTTAACCAGAACATCTAGAAAGGGTAGGCTGGAATCCTTTTCTTTCTCCATCGTGAATTTGATGGTGGTGCGAAAGCTGTTTATATGGTTTAAAAACTCGTCCAACTCGGCAGCGGTCCCTGAAACAGCCCACCTAGATCAAGAAGAAATGGATGAATTCCGCTGGAAAGTCCGCACTGCATTGGATAAACGGAATAATCCAACACCCAACATCACCAAATCCGAAGAATCAGCTTTGAGGGCCCTGAACAAGGACCAATCAATCAAAATACTACCAGCTGATAAAGGAAACGCCACCGTCGTCATGGACATCAGCCTATACGACAATAAAATCAAGGATGTACTCCGAAAAGGGAAATATAGACCAATTACAAAGGATCCAACCCCAAGCATCGAGAGGAAGATCTATCAGACACTGAAGAAATACAAGAATCATTTGGAGGACAAAACTAGAACAATGCTAACACCACATCATAGCAAGACACCTCATCTTTACGGGCTCCCCAAAATTCACAAAACAGGAATACCTCTCAGGCCAATTACTAGTTCCAGGAATTCACCAACAAGGACTCTCGCCAATTTTCTGTTGAAACACATCCAGACTTTACTAGGGTAAACAACATCATTTTGTTCAAGAACTCCAGCCACTTCGTGGAAATGATTCAAGAACGTCAAACTATGACCCAACGAACAGCTCATCAGTTGTGATGTAAAAAATATGTACCCAAACAACACAAGGCAGGAATCCCTGGATATCATCAAGTCAAAATTACAGGAGGATGATACTCTGACAGACAGAACATCTATACCCATTGAAGGAGTAATTGATCTGTTGGGATGTTGCATTAATAATTCTTATTTCCAGATAAAAGAAGAATTCTACTCCCAGGACGATGGATTACCAATGGGATCACCACTCTCACCAGTAATAGCCAACATTTACATGGAGTGGTTCGAAGGCCAAGTGATAGAATCATCTCCCGTGAAACCAAAGATGTGGCTAAGATATGTGGACGATACTTTTCATCATTTGGAAAGGGACCGCTGCGCGAGTGGACGAGTTTTTAAACCATATAAACAGCTTTCGCACCACCATCAAATTCACGATGGAGAAAGAAAGGATTCCAGCCTACCCTTTCTAGATGTTCTGGTTAAACATAACAATAATCACATCAGTACGTCAGTCTACAGAAAACCCACACACACAGCCAATACCTCAACTCCGCTTCGAATCACTCTTTGAGCACGAAGTAAGGAATAATCAGGACACTGTTCAGGAGAGCGACAACAATTTGGCAGCGATCCCCGACTCATGGAACAGGAAATATCTAACATCGAAAGGGACCTGATACAAAGCGGTTACAACAAGAAGATAATAACAAGGACTATCGCGGAATGTCAACAGAACAGAACCACACGAGAGGAGAACCCGAATTGCCAGATGATAACCATACCTTATGTGAAGGGAATATCCGAGAAGATAAGGCGAATCGCTCAGCAGTACAACATCAAAACAGCGTTCAAGTCGGACAACACCTTAAGAAGCAGGCTGACCAAAACTAAACCAGATGGACCCCCGGACAATAAGAATTGCGTATACCTTGTGCCCTGTGAATGTGGAGATTCATACATCGGTGAAACGAAGAGACCTCTTAATGTTAGGATCGGAGAACATCAAATACACACACGAAGAGCCGAAACATCGAAATCGGGAATTGCTGATCACGCATGGACAAAACATCACAACATTAAGTGGAACGATGCTAGGATTATCCACCGGGAACAGAACTGGCGAAAACGAAAATTCAAGGAAGCTGCTTTCATCCAACAGAACCATGAAGTTTTCAGTAAACCCAGTGTTGAAGTGGCAAACGCGTGGCGACCAATCCTGGCGCGTATCAGTGGTCTCAAGCTCCTCCCCTCGCCCAATGGGAGAGACACCCAACACGGCACGACTGATCAAGGGAGTATATAAAGATCAATCCAAACTCTGATAATCAGTTTACACTTGAGAACGGTTAGAGATACCCAACTAACCGAAACGTCGTGTATATTGTATAATTTTATTTTTTCACCATTTTCCAACTTATTATTTACTAATCTTATTTCATTTCTCTTTTCAGATACTACTAATTCATTGAATTTAATTTTTCAGCTATTTTCCTTTCTTTTCTTGCCATTTACTAATCAAATTTTCTTTTCTTTTATTTTTGTTTCAGATATATTTTTATAGACAATGGAAGTCCAGAATTCCACAAATTCAGAAGAAACATTGTCGAAACCATTCAAACTAACACTTGTTGACAAGTATTCACACTCATACCTGGTACATATTTTTTTAGTATACAATATTGCCTGGTCTCATCATCATACTTCTCAGATTATTAAGTTAAACATCTATGTCTCGTCACTTTATTTAGATGATAAACATGCCTAAATTTTAGAACGAAAGTGTAAGTGAGACATGATGTAATTTTGAATTGTATTATCGTTGGTAGAAACATCTCATAATATTTCCATTTTTCTCTGCTGAAGAATATTTGAAAAATTAATAATTATCTGTGTTATTATTATTATTATATTTCAAAAAGAGCAAAGGCCAAAGCCTGTTATGGCTCAGAAATAAGAGTAAAATTTAACAGTACATTCGTGAAAAAAAAACAACTTAAATATAAAAAAATACCAAGTATCCAATTCAATAAAAATTGAACAAAATCAATGGTAAAGAACAGAGAGCAGCAATCTCAAAAATACCGAAAAAAACAAGCAATAGTTCAATTCACTAGGCCTCCATTCCAAGCATCCAGTCTGTTTTTGAACGCATTTATACTCGGTGCAGTGACAACTTCATTCGGGAGCTTGTTCCATTTTTCAAAAACTCTATTCGATAGGAAGAACTGGCGGGGGGTTGTTTTGAAATGTTCTTTCTGCAGTTTTAGTTGGACGAAGTGTTTTTCCGCTTTATAAACGCATGTAACATCCGATTAGATATGATATCACAAGTACACATCGTATTTCAGTAAGCTGAAAGTGTGAGAAATTCAACTCTTCGAACATCAGTTTCTCATAATTTATTTTGTTTACAGGCGTTCAGAGTAGACAAGTCTTTGCCAGGATAGTAAACCCAGCAATAACTAATAAAACAACGCAGCAAAACGCTAATGTTAATGAAAAAGTAGATGAACCACTATCAAGGAGTGATGTTTGAATGAAAAAAAGAAGAGAGCTGTGAATTCACTGTTCAAGAATGAATTCATTGTAAATAGTATTCACAAGTTGATGGTTTCAATTTGTGATGTAAATAAAATAATTTTAACGAAAATTTTAAGTTAAATTAATTTATAAATGTGTAGTGAATGTTATCTGAAGGGAGAATTTAATTTCAAAAAAACATGTGAATAATTTTTTGTTATATAAATCGGATTTCTAGATGAATTTGTTTTAATATAGAAGGGAAGAAAGTATTAGATTTCAGTTCGACAACTGAACATCTAATATTTTCACCCAAATACATTACTTTTTTCTGTGAAGAAAAAAATAACGATTTAAAATACAAGGTGGTCCAAAGAGTTGTTACATTTTTGAGATCGAATTAAAAACAAATAAGCTGATTGATTGTGACAAATTTATTTTTAAAACTCACAAAAATTCTTGGAAATTTATGTTTTAAAAATTACGTTGTCTAAATGTGTCCCATTTCTGTCTTGGCACTCCTGAAGCCGACCTCTAAAATTTTCCATAACGCGGCGGCAAGTGTCTGCAGTTATGGCTTTGATTTCTTGTGGAATATTGTTCTTTAGATCTTCCAGGTTGGCGGGTTGGTTGCGGTACACTTGACTTTTAAGATATCCTCATAAAAAAAAATCACAGGGCGTCAGGTCCAGGCTTCGGGGGGCCACTGAATGTCTCCCCTTCGAGAAATCAATGTTCCTGGAAAAAGCGCACGAACGACTGACAAAGAGAGATTCGAAGTGTGACTGGTGGCTCCGTCCTGTTGGAACCAAGTGTCACGAGTGTATCCTTCAAATTCTTGAAGAGCGGGAGTAAAAAAGGTTTGAAGCACGTAGACATAATGCTGCGAATTCACCGTTACTGAGCGGCCTTGGTGGTCTTCAAGAAAAAAGGACCGATTATTCCGGATCTCGACATTGCAACCCAAACTGTGACCTTTGGGCTATGCAGAGGCCTTAGATGTTTTTTTTAGGATTTACCGCACACCAGTATCGACAATTTTGAGTATTCACATGGTATGGCCATCAGGTGGAAATGAGCCTCCAAATTGAAATTTTGTCGAAATCTACGGCGAGCAATAGTGGCAGAATTGTTGTTGCGGTAATACTCGCGTACACAAAACGAGCGCTCCTTTCCCGTGTAGCGCTGCATGGTAACTAAATTTCCTTGAGCCAAACTATCGTTTGAGTCCGACCGCACCGTAATACCCCTCCTACCAAATTTTCTACAGCGCTACCAAATATTAACAACTCTTTGGACCACCCTGTACAATTTATTAAAGTCAGAAAATCGATGTTCAATTGGAATTTTTAAATTGGATTGGCTGTTTTACCTAACCCATAGCGACAGCTGGACCTGCGATGCTATGGAAACCTACAAGGTAATCGATTTCTGTCTGTTAATTTGATCATTTTGTGTGCAAAATTGCAAACTTTAGAGAGTTAGTTATATTGAATATTCAAAGTTCAAAAATAGATATATGTGAGTTTTCTCGAACGTCATGAGGATACCTCTGAGAAAAACTCATGGCAAACCAGTCGACCTCCCGAATACTAGCCATCGTGTCTAAACACTTGGCTAACTAGCTCGATAACCACACCCAGTGTAAGTTCCAAATATATTTGTACTGATAAAGATCAGTGAAAACTTCGAAATTTCAAAAAAGGTCGATTTTCATCAATACTACTTTTGAAGCCACCCTTTCGAAAATTTAGGTATTCACTTTGAAATTTCAAATAACACTACGGGACATGTAATACATCGTATGAAAACTCTTTTGACACTGACTGAAAACTTGTTAAAAGTACGAGTTGTTTCGGTAAGTTTATATATATTTTACTATTATTATCTTTACTTAGTAATTTTAACGGATTAGGCGTCTAGACCAATAAGCTACGATTCTGAGATATATTATTAGAGATCTGCCACAAAAAAGAATCCTCAATGACTACAGCATCTTTATGAAAGATGGCGTACTAGTGTCTAAGAACTAAATCTCGGGAGAACTTTCTTTCAAATAATAGAATACCCCTTTTAGATTGGTAGGCAACTCACATGATCTCAATCCTTTTGAAGAAACGGAGGAGCTCCTGGAAGGAGAAATATCTGAAGACTTCAATTGGAAAAATAATTCTTAATTACAACCAAAATCATAATGATGACCATAAACTGAATTTGAATTTACTATGTTTATTATCACAAAATATTTTGAAAAATATAACACTGCGATTGCAATTTCGGTCACTAGACCATCATCAAGCAGCTGCCATCATCGTTTTTCTTTTATTCATTCTTTTAAATCATTGAACTTTTTGCATATTTTTGCTATAATTTTGTCAAATTATCCATGGAAAAAAAAAACAATTTCATTAAAACTTAATCAACGTTTTATTACTAATAATTGCCTAATTTTCATAATGACATGTTTCATGACTGCCTAATAGCAATACCACAAAATAATCCGATTTTTATAGCCACTCGTTTTTATTCCTTCATTTGAAATTAATTTTAATTGACTTTCAGATTATTTCGTAATGTATAGGTAGGTGTTCCATTTGAAAAAAAAATTATTTCCACAATTTTTGTATATGCCGGTAAAATCGCGATTTTTGAACAAACCTGAATAGTTACCCAAAACACACTATGTAAGAAATTGTTATTTTTTCAATATACAGTGAAACGTTAGCCAAGTACTCATTTTTATTATCAATAAAAATCATCTTCCACCAAGTATAGTCTGTCCAGTCTCAGTTGGCGTGTACGTCACAGTCATGGGCAAATAACGACGCAAGGCTGCCTACCAAAATAAATAAAATTCGAAATGGTTAAAATTCATATCTGTCGTAAGTAATTTTCTGAAAAAGTAGTAATATGGTGATAGTGACCGGATTATCCATTTCGACAAATATTCTGTTCTTAACATATCAAATCGTATGTATCTCTCAAGAAAAACTAACATTCCGAGTAATGAAAATAAGTTGAATGTTTGTTAAGTTGTCATTTAATTGAAAAATTAGCAATGTTGTCGGACCCTCTCGACCAACGCGCCGGTAATCGGCATTTCACGTTTGACAGTCGCCGAGTAACCTAGAAGATTTTGTAAATAAGTTTGATTTATCGATCTATGAATATGGATTCCATATAGATAGACACTTCTGGTAGGGAATAATGGTCAATTTGAATTTACCGCTAAAAATCCCCGCCATGTCAAACATGCAAGATATCTCATTTTGTTGAGAATTGGGTTAGCTATTTAGATTTAAGATTATCTATTATGTCTGGCAACAGTGTTCACGATCGACGTCATATACAATTGGTGACGTACACGCCAACGGTCGCTGGACAGACTATAACTCCCGAAAATTTAGCAGATGAAAAATATATTCAAAAATTAAAGATTTCTAGGAATAAAATTGTCGATAATTTCTGAAATGAATTTATTCAAAAACCAATGATATAACTTACAAATTAAAACAACCTTCAGTACAGTAAATAAAAACAGTTCCAAAAATATGAACTTATTTCAAGCCCTTGCAACCCTGAATAACCAAATTTTTGGAACAAAAAGCATATGACTGCAAGGATATAGATAGGTAGTAGAATATGTGTATTCAAGATAATTGAGTTTAAAACACAAATTAAAAGTAACAGTGCGCACAGCTAAATACAATACATATATAATATGAAAAAGTATGTTCCTTGTAGAGCATGTATGCAGATGTATATCAAATAAATATAGAAAGCATATTGAAATCAAAAAAAGCCTGTGTGAACTTTTAAGCATTTCGGAATGTTATTTGAAGAGTAACATATTTCACACCCAAATTGAACTTCAAACGGATGGCTGCACGGATACGAACATAATTTATTATATTTACTTAGTTATCCAAAACTGTAGAATGAATGCGCCTCGCTTCTGGAAGTTAAATTACTTCAAAGAATAAATAAGTACTTATTGATGAAAAAAATATTCAACAATTTTTATTTGCTTATAAAAAATTAAAATAATGCTAAGCAGACTTTCTCTAGAAAAGTTGAGGCTAGAGTTTCAAATAAATTGAGTATTACATGCGTCTTCGAAATAAAATGTTACTCTATGATGTTATAAAAATGTATTTGTATACATTAATACTTGGCGAAATTTTATTTTCTTTAAACATAAAATTCAAATTTCATAAAATATGAGCAAAACTACGACGAAGATAATTTGGAGTGTTGAAAATTTTTGAAGCCGCCGCATCAGTTTGAAGTGAAATGTAGATGTCAATTTATCGATCATTTCAATTTCACATTGAGCATATTATCTGGTTTAATGTACGCGAATTAGCAAGAAATATTTCACCCATATCTTTTTGAATTACTGCGAATATTTCGTTAATAAAAAGTCAAATTTAAACAAAACCAAAATCAGCAACTTGTAAATTTTAGACATACAAATAAAATCCGTTATTTTAAAAAATCTCAAATGTATCCTCGAAGTAATTTTGATGATGATATTATCTTGAGGATCGTCGCGTACGTAAATTCGACTAATCTGGAGAATTATCATCTCAAGGTTTTAAAAATGGGTACACCGCCGATCGATACGATTCGAGGACAAAAGTTCACACAGTAAGCCTTATAATATTCGGAACTTTACAATGGCGGCACTGGGGGTTACACAGAGCTAGAGATAATTTTACAATAAACGGAATGACTCTCCATTCCACAGATTACAATCGATTGCGTTATAGAAAATTCGGAATCTTAACAGAGTGTCTTCTTCCATCGTGAAACGCACAATTTACAATTTGAACTTTATTTCGGTTTGTGCAAAGTTTCGAATCGAACAAGGCTCCACACTCTGCCAAGACGTGCACATCAAAAATAGTTTCTTTCAAAAAACACCTGAAATGCCACAGCTCAACTGCTTTAATATTTTTCAAATAGGCAGGTAACAACAGTCAAACAGCACGAAGATCTCAACATCTACAATAGAAAAGAAAACATGACGATTAATAGAAGCTGGGCCTAAATTTCAAGCCCCTACCGGCTTCTCCCTAGCGGGTTTATCTATACATTGAAGTTTGTCAGAAATTCCTAGCAATATAGTATAAGAACTTAGCAATATAGAATATATTATTATTGTTAGTGTATCGCCTTACTTTGCTAAAAAAATCTTTGGAAAGAGATAACAAGTAATATTTCTTCAAAAATGTATACATTTCTTCTCTTAATTCGTTCTTATATGACAGGACTAAGACACAGTGAATTTATTCGTTAAGTTATATTATTAAAGTTTTCCAAAAAACAACACTCTACTCGAATATGAACTAATCTAACCACTACTAAATTGTATTATTAGCATCACCCTCAAATTTTAGCGACATCTTCGCCGAAATCCAAAAAACAGATATAAATATAACCAACGTACATTGTCGTTGAAAAAAATTAAATTCAGAGGTTATACTTTTAAATTTCGAAAGATTTCATCTTTCAATTCGGCCACCATATTTTGAATTTCGATGAAACTTCTGAACGGCACCGTTTTCCCACTTTCTAATTAAGTGATATCAAAAGACAGTATCAATTAAAAGAAAATGATAACTTTTTCAAACGCACTTTTGACGTTTGATTAGATTTTAGAATTTCGATCACTTTTTCTTGAAAATGACGAAGTAAAGATGCAATTAATTTCGAAAATCTAGGAAAATTGGTAATCAGAGACAAATTCAACTCGGAATGATAGCGATCTGATTAAAACGGGCTAAAAAATAATAAATATGTCGCCAATATATATACAAATATGTGCCGGCCTTCACGCAGAGTTGAACAGTTCAGATCTTGAGAAGATGCTAATAACAAAAACATGACAATATGATTCTTGACACGTGTTGTCCTTATGTTAATAATATATTTAGAATGCATTACCAAAACCTTACAATTTCTTGGTGTTGATGATGACTGGCATGTGCTAAACAATTTATTCTCTTTAGTAGCCAGTTGGAAGTAAAATTGGTATTTTCCGAGAAACATGATATGTTATCCATCCATACATAACATTTGTACTTTAAATGACTATGAAAGTGTTGTGTAAATATATCTGTATATTTTCAAACAAAGAACACGCTCGGACGAGTCGCATTATTTCATTAGTTCCCCGTCCGAGGCACAATAATCGTAAAATTAAAAACCATTCCAAAACTATCGGGAGTCAAAATGTTTATAGCTCACAACCAACTTACGTTTTACGATCTAAAAGTTATGATTGTTCGGAGCTGATACACAAATTGGGAAATTGGATAAGATCGGCCTCACACTCGAAAAGAATAATTTTCTTATTCTGAATGATAACGAAGGGAATTTTTTCGAAAATGAAACAAACGTGACTGTCGACAACGGAAACTCGAAATGTATCCAGAAATTCAATTTCTATACGATTGATGAATTAAAACTTTATTTTTACAATACAATACAAATTTCAAAATAAATTGATATTCAAATAATTTTGCACTTAATCGCAGATTGAAGGGTCAGACGCGGTGTTTCCCCAAATAATTGAATATTATTTCTGTTAGACTAGAGTGTTAAGTGTCCCTTCATCATCTTTATTTTTCAACGATATTTTCATATAATTTAAAAAAATACGCGCTCTGCTGAAAGTTTCAAATAAACAGACTGAAACTCACACAAGGAGAGCGAGGCGATGTTGACATCAAAATATTATACTATTTTCCTTATTTTATATCTTTGGATATAAACACACTAGACCAAGCTACAGAGATTTATAGGGAGCATTTTGTGTAAAAAGTGTTAGAAGAGAACCAGCTGCGCCATTGTTTGTAAAATAGTTCCATATGATATAGTGATATGTTTTTCACTCGACTTTATTATTTATAACTTTGTTATTAACAATTTAATGAAAAAAATCGCATTTTTTTTTATTTTTTTGCTTATAGAAATGAAACTATCAAAGTAATCGTGATGGTGTCAATAGACAAATTGTAGAAAATGAGAAGTGGGACGATTCGATCAGACCCTTAGTTTGAAAGAAAATCGGAAAAAACCGTCAAAAATGCAGTTTTTTAAAAAAATTTTAAATCGGTTATTTTTTGAGTTGTATCGTAGTTCCTCCGGCCACTATTAGTTATTGATATAAACTTCATTTGTGCGAAGATCAAGAACTGTCCGATGCATAGTTTTTGATCTGTGCCCATTTGATTATGTTACTATGCAATTTTCCAGCAGACCTGAAATGCGACAGGTATGGTCCGATTTCGATTTACTAAAAAGATTTTGAAAGTAGAATTCTCATAGATCAAAACGTTCATCTTGGTTTTTCATAAAAACGCTGAGAAATATGTTAAAAATAAAGCTGAACATGACGAAAAACGGCCGAGCGCGTGAGAATAGTTGAAGAGTGGGGGTAGAGCAGCAGGCAAGGATAAGCACGACATTCGAAAGCGTAGGCATTTTGAACGTGACAGTAATTTCTAAACGTTGTCAGATAATAATTGTAAACCCCCACTCTTCAACTTCTTTCACGCGTTCGGCCGTTTTTCGTCATGTTCAGCTTTATTTTTAACATATTTCTCAGCGTTTTTATGAAAAATCAAGATGAACGTTTTGAACTATCAGAATTCTGCTTTCAAAATCTTTTCAGTAAATTGAAATCGGACCATACCTGTCGCATTCAGGTCTGCTGGAAAATTGCATAGTAACATAATCAAATGGCCACAGATCAAAAACTATGCATCGGACAGTTCCTGATCTTCGCACAAATGAAGCTTATATCTATAGCTAATACTGGCCGAAGGACCTACGCTACAACTCAAAAAATAAGCGAGTTAAGAATTTTTGAAAAAACTGCATTTTTCCTCTCAAACTAAGGGTCTGATCGAGTCGTCCCACTTCTCATTTTCTTCGTCTTATCATTTTCTACAATCAGTCTATTAACACCATCACGTTTACTCTGATAGTTTCATTTTTATAAGCATAAAATTGTTAATAACAAAGTTATAAATAATAAAGTCGAGTGAAAAACATATCACTATATCATATGGAACTATTTCACAAACAATGGCGCAGCTGGTTTTCTTCTAACACTTTTTACATGAAAAAATCTCTGTAGCTTGGCCTACTCAGGTATTTTAGACGCTCCGAAAGTTTTCCTGCCAACTTCTTTTTTTGATCTATATCGAATATGGAAAATTTTATTTGAAATTGCCTTTTAAACGTATAATTGAAGGTTACAAATCTGCGGATCTAGTGTTTAGCGTAACTGTAATATTAACACACGTTACGCACAAGATTGGAGGCGAAACGAATACGTCAGCGCTACACGTGATAAATAAACTACCATTTTCAAAAAAAATTCACTTCATTATCGACCTATTGTATTGAATTTGAAATAATCGGAGGATGATATGGACTTTCTCACGACGAGACGAATGCAGAAGGAAAGACGATGTAGCAAACCAAAAACTGTTTCTACGGTAAAATTATTTCCTTCCGCATCCGTCGCCGGTTTGCCTCCGGGCGAGGGGTGACCAAAACCACCGAAAAAAAAAAACCATCGATAACTCGGATGGTAGCCGGGAGAGGAATATAGAGAGAGAGGATTCCTTCCTACAAATTTTACTTATAGCCTAAGTTGTATATGCTAAAAAAATCGGAAATAAAAATAATACAAAAACAAAACTTTACATTCTTGCAGTACACCTGTCACCTGCAAATGGAATGGTTGAATTCCTCACTCCAATACTGACTGAAAATACTTATTGCTATAGTGAATATTATTGAGATATTCCAACAAAAAAACAAAAAAAACTGAGAATATACAATATTAGTTCTATAACTATCGTAGTTATAAGTCATGTATAAATATTATTATGGCAAAATTACTGGTATACGAATATCTAAAAACACTTGGTACATACACTAAAATTTGCGATTATTGTATAAATCATCAAAAATCTATCACATTGATAATTTACAAAATTTTGAACAAAGAAAAATTTCAATTGTTGATATAACGATAATGACTAATATTTTATCGAGTGAAGCTAGAGGCATATTCTTTCTCGAAATTGGTTTTACTTAGTCGGAAAAAAAAATCATATTTCACAGCAATAATTGAAAATATGAGCAAACACGTCTTGAAATTCACTAATACTAAGAGTCGAATGTGATAGTTTTGTAAAAGGGGCGAATTAGTCGACCCCACTCGAGACAGGCTATATTTTCATGTTTCAACATCCAATATATCGAACATACGAGTGACAGAATTACGTGAACATATCGAATGAAGTAAATCTTGAGCCTTTTCATTCTAAGAACTATTTCTTTTTGGCTTTTATTTTTATATGATTTTTTCAGCTAGTCTACCTAAAATGAGACAAGTCACGATGATGAATAGGTAAACCATTACAAAACTACCTATTTGCGATTATCTCGCAATCGTAATATTTCTGTAATTTTAGATTTTTATGACATCACATAGAACCTTGAAAATTTTTTTAAGTCTATTTGATTGAATCGCCCGCTGCTGGTTGAACTAATGAAAATAAAATTTTGAAGCTAACAAATGAGTATATACAAGAAAAAAATAAAAATATATCTCTGTGTAAAAATAATATAGTCAACAATTTTACCATAAAAACCAACCAATATCAGAATATCTTAAAATTCAAGACATCACTTAATCATAAAAATATAAAATATATTAATGTAAACACTTAGAATAATAATAAAAGAAATAATTTCTAACGAAAAGTAACATATATGCATCCGGGAAAACCCTAAAAAACTTTAATGGAAAAATCTTGGTAATGATGATCGTATTTTTCTTAAATATATCTGGAAAAATTCCACCAATACCAAAATTCTTTACAGCTTATGTCCCCAACAAAAGGGCGAATCCACCAAACAAAAACGTGTGTATATATGGTACAATAATTTGAAATACATAAATAATCTGCCTTTTAAAAATTCGAGTTTTATATTTTTTTTTCAGTTTTTCATAAATATTTTTTTGATATATATATACATATAATCTTAAAAACATCTTGTGAGCAAACGCGAATCCGCCGAAAAAATAAGCGGACGTCAACGAAGCACACAAAATAACAACAAGAGACTAAGGTCACAACTTATCCTGAAGATACTATTATCACAGGCATGGTTTACCGAAGAGGACGAGCGAAAAAAAACCCGTCCTCTGCAGAAAGTTTCACATAAAACGCATTCATACACATTTTTGGAATTCAGCGGCAACCTTGGAATTTTGATGACGAAAACGGAGCTCGACTGCTGTCCGAGTTGCGGTTGCTGAAAAATTCTCAGGGACTCAGGTACGTGCTTTTGTAATCAAAATGAATAGTGCTAAGGTATGAAAGTAGCCCTTCGAATCTTTACCGAGTACTCGAGAAAAGTGCCTACGTAAGATCAAATTACTCAAAATGCTTCGTCGTTAAGGATATCATCGACGCTTCCTTATTATTTTCAATAAGAGTTTGTTAAGTCAAATAAAACTAATTCGGTAAAAATTGAATAGTGAATAAAAAATCATTTTAAAAGTAAATTCGATACTAAAAGACGATAAACTTAACAAACACTCCTCTTGCAACAACGAATCGACGTCTGCTGGCCGAAGTGATCCAGCACTAAAGAGTATTCAAGACACATCGACTTCGTCCAAGTCCCATTAAAAATAGCGAGCGAAAAACCCCTGTACAAGAATCAGCTACCAACCCGAGTATGTCACAAATGTCCCGCATCCCTTGAATGTAAAGTGAAGAATATTTCCACTCGAAAAATAAATTATCAACCCGCCTTTTCAATTTCTTATTCGCTTGGTTCATATGTAACAAACTGGATGGGCAGTAGTCCAAGAAAAATTCAAACCGACACCGACTTCGCTATCAACCCGAGTATGTCAAAACTGTCCCACATCCCTTGAATGTAAAGTGAAAAATATTTCCACTCGAAAAATAAATTATCGACCCGCCTTTTCAATTTCTTATTCGCCTGGTTCATACGCAACAAACTGGACGGGCAGTAGTCCGAGGAAAATTCGAACCGACACCGACTTCTCGAGGCTGCAACCTTAGAAATTCAGTAAAAAAACAAAAAATAACCTAACTAAATGGCACTGATCACTATAAAATCTGACGCGAGGAAACGCTTACCAACCTGAGTATAAAAAAATTTGTGTAATATAAACAGACGCCATTCTCACGAGAAAAATGTCGCTCAAGCGCACTCGGCCGAATAGGACCCATTCACACTATTCAAAAAATAAAAAACTAATCGATGAACACTACTCAACGTAATTAAAATGAAAATATATTCAATCCGTAAAAGGATAAGTATTTTTGAAGTTTGTGCTAAAAAGCAGTAAAATATATGAAATGTCTTCTTCATTATTGGCACTTTCAAAACTTGAAACGGTTAATCAAAAACGAACTAATATAAATTGTATCTAGTCTTACTAATTGACACCATAAAGAATAAGAAAAATAAAAAGCGAATATTAGGAACCACCTGATGCCTGCTGCTAAGAGTAAAATTTTATAAAGTAATCAATATAAATTTAAAAAAAAAAATATATATATATATATATATATATATATATATATATATATATATATATATATATATATATATTTATAATGTATTAGTGTAGGATGCTTTTCAATACCCTTTTGGATTCTTGTCAGTCACTTTCAATTTTGTGGGACTTTTGATAATGAATCACATTCGTGTTGGACTAAACTTGAGGAAAACTTTTTCAACAAAAATTGAAATAAACAATCGACATAAAAATTAAAAACCAATAATAAATGAGTTGAATAAGAATCCCCCGAATCCTCCAAAATGAATTCCAAAAGAATATCTCGTGACACACCTACTACATACGATAATATGAAAAATATTAGTAAAAGTTCCGGAAAGTTTAAATTCCATTCTACGTATTTTTAATAAGGCTTTGGATAAACTAGCCCTTATATCTAAGATGAATAAAATGCTCCAAATCATGTATATTTCCTTTCATCTCTGCAACGAAAATGAAAAGAAAATCCGGAAATAGGACTAAGTAATAATAAAATCAGTTCAGTACTGTGTACAGTGCGAGATCAAATCTACTTGCTTGGGCCTCTACATGATGTACAGGGTGTTCAACACCAGGACATGGTGATTATTCTTTGCCAAGGTTACAACGTAGCCCTCTGATGTTATTTTCAGTCCGCAGCAGCGAGACACCTGCAACGAAATTTAAAGATAACACAACAATAAATGTACATATTCAATAATAACCGGCTTCAATATATTTTCTTGCCAATTTAAAGCATACTTCACATAAACACTTGGAGCGCCTCGAAATATATCTCGAAATAAAAAACTACATTGGAAGCTGAGAAATATTTCCAACTTGTTCATAATAATTGCCCATTACATCTAAAATACTTCATGTTTCAAAATATTTGCGAAAAACTTGAATGGGTGAATATAGAGCATAAATTAGATGGCGTCTATCGAATACATATTTTTATTTGCAGTACACCTCCAAGTTATATTTCTCTGAAATTTGAGATATGAAAATCTGAGATAATTCAACTAATAAAATGACACTTTGTGATAGTTTTCTTAACCCTGACATATATCCCCAGGGGATGAACTAACCCCATTACTATATTATAGAAAAGCTTTAAACGCGTCAAATAAATTTCCCCCGATTCAACCATTTAGATTTTTGCATTAGGAGTTTTGTCCCTACATTAGTGTAGCAAGTCCTGTTGAAATTGAGAATAAGAATAAATTTATTAATGTCGAAAATTATTCGTACAAATATTAAATTTTTAGTGCACAATTTTTTTTTTCTTCAAATCAAATCAAATTTATTCACTAAATGTTTAGTATTACAATGTTTTTACAATGCTCTTAGATAATGTATTTAAGATAAAAATAAAAACATGTTTATAAATCATGTACCTGCAAGGCCAAAACAGCCCGTGTGCAGCGAATTAACATTAACAAGAGATGAGTTAACTTTAACTTTAAACCAAGGTAATGAAGAAAAAAAAAAAGATATCAGAAACGAAAAAAGATAAAATACATAAACTAAAGAGGAATTATATAACTAAATAACTTTTGGACACCAAAAACAATAGAATAAAAATGAAACAAGTCACAAAAAAAACAGAACTCAAGGACTGCATGTTTAGTTGAATCAAACAAAACTGCCGAGTATCTGGTTCTTTACCGTTGGCAACCAACAATTTTGAATTATTTCCATGGGATTTAACACTTTGACGAGTTATGTTGAGACTAATTCTTCTTTCAGAGGAAGAGAAAAATTTTCACTGTTATTTGACTTGGTAGTTTTTCGAAAATTGAAGTTATACCTTCGATATGTAAAAAATATTGATGATTTCAGAAATACTGCGTTCATTATATTGCGATGATATCGCCATACGATTTCATTTATCAATAAAATAGTATTTCGAACATGTCTAGATGTTATTATTGTAAATGAAAAATAAATAATTAAAACTAGATCCCAGGCGTTAAGTCTCAGTAACCTCCTGGGCAAGTAATAAGCCCTAAATACCTGAAGTGGTCTACTTACTTTAACGTAAGGACACTCAAACTCGGATACCAGAGAGCCATCTCGTGAAAAAACGGCCACGTGGAACCGGTTGCCATGGGAATCTCCAATGAGAACGTCTCCGGCGTCGGAAATGTCGATTCCATTCGGAAAATTGGTCACTCCTTCGCAACCAATGCGACGCAAATATTGCCCAGTTTCATTGAAAACCACCACATTGTGTCCCTTGAAGTCGCAGACATAGAATTCCTTTCCTGCAATCCAAAAGAATACAATGAGAAAAAAAAATATATATATATATATATATATATATATATATAAACATATATACATATATTTCAAATATGATATTAAGAATTTGATGATTTCTTTTTTCAATATATTTTTGAAATGTATGTTTTTAGGCCAACAAAATATAACTATGCTAAACTGTCTCTCTTAAGGTAGTAAATTACAAAGTTTATTCATCTAAGACAATCCAATCAGAATAGATATATTTCATGGAGATTCGATATATCTTGTTAAACTACTTCTTTTAAAACTAAAAACCCTATACTTCAATTCAAATTTTAGGTTGAGTTTAAAAAGAAAACACCAACTTAGTTTGTAGATATCCAGGAAAAAACAACAAATCAAATACACTTTGAAATAAATAATTTGCAGACTATGTTAAATTCAAAGGTTCCAACTGAATAATTCGTGTATGAAAAAGATGAACATCGAAACATAGTAGAAATAAGACACTTAACTAAATCTGCCGATGTTTTCTTCACAATTATTATTTTGAGATGTTTTATAGAATCTAAATAATTCAATTAGCTCTAAACCTAACAACAAATTTAAATATATCACTTGTAATCCTTTTTTCACCTATTTTCTATTGTTCAATATAATTATAGGCCATAGACAATCAGTCTCTTCAATTTTTCATTCAGAATCAATTATATCTTGCTAAATAATATCCAAACAATTTGTAATTTTTCACTGAAAATCAATTTTATTTCACTATTCTGAAAATTTATCGTCAGTGTGCTCGTTTCGGGAGTCGACAATAAAGATAGGCCATATTTATTTTTATTTTTCACTTGCATATTATTTGTTGATTTTACCTTAGATACGGTTGCTATAAATACACTCATTATGCCCTAGGGCGTTATGAGCGGGCATTATGGATCATGACGCCCGCTCGTTGTACGAGGAGAAATTAAGCAACTTTCATTGATTAAACACTTCATAATCCTTGTCGTATACGACACTGAATTTCTCCGGCAATGAATTATTCGCAGCTTTGGCTGCATTTTCTATGATATTCTTGGGTAAATTCATTTTCATTTCCATTATTTCTATAAGACTACACAAAGAAAGCAGCAATGACATTCACTTAATATAATGATGACAGAAATATTCACAAACGTCAAAATATCAACAAATGACATGCCTACTATGAGAAGGAAAATGGAAAGTATAGGAACAATGAACCGATTTTAAAATCGATTTTTCATTATAATAAAATAATTTTTTCATGATAAATAAAATCTTGTATGCACCACGTGCGTTACTAGATCCTAACGCCTATCGGGCAATATTCATCCCTCGGGCGTTAGGATCTATATAACGCACTTGGTACATAAATAACTATTTAAATTGTATCTCAATATAGTATTTACGACATTGTAATAATTATTCCCGATATCTAAATTGTTCCCAGCTTACCATGTATGGCAATATCGGAAGGTTCCCTCATGTAGTCGCTGCAGTCGAACCACCGAGTCAACTCCCCGCTTTCCCCAATGATGAAGACGGTGGGACTAACGCTGTCGACGGCGACGATCTCTCCGTTTCCAGATACGGCAAGTCCGGCAACGATATCTATGTAGCGTATGGCGATCTTCTTTAGAAAATGGCCGCTTTTGGTGAAGATTTGCATGCGGGATCGCTCGTTTCCTCTGTCGCATACGACGTACTTGCCGCTGGATCTCATCACGGCCACCTTTCGCGGGTACCACAGTTGCCCCTCGTCCTTGCCCGGTATGCCGAATTGAAACTTGAATTGACCGGATTTCTCGAATACCTGATAATTAAATTTTTATAAAACGTATGAATGTGAATTGTACGTTGTTCAATGAAGGTACAAAATTGAACAGAATTTGCATATTTTGGTTTACACCGATTATGTGATACCGAATAGACTTTCCAACTTTTTGGTCAACGTAATCAGACAGACAATTTTCTCTATTACTGAAATCTTGTCTATATACGGTTTATTTAAAGGACTGCCAGCCCACCGGGTTTGCATAATGCATATCAACGCTAACCCTATTGGGATCTGACATGTCAGCTGGCGAACTCTGGCGGCCAGATGGATGAAGTTTTTATTTCCAACGTCAACATATGCAATTGCATGTCAAGTTTTTGATTTCTTACAAATAAGGTCGCAAAAGGTGAATAATGGAAAGTGTTAATTTTTGCAAAACGTAGAATCAGCAAGTCTAGAGTGTTGTTGCGTGAAAAATTCTAATTCTGAAGCATATAAAAATGCAAGTATTAGCTTCCATCGATTTCAGAAGCCAAACAAATATTTTGTATTGAGAAAAAATCATTTTGTAGAAAAGGAAAAGATTGATTTATTGAAGGTATGGAAAATCAATCTGAAATAGAATCACACAACTCCGAGAATGATGCCGACTATTTTACAAAGGAAAATTACATTCTTCCAGGTAATTAAGTCCTATGATTGAAACTTATTTATTAATGAAAATTTCAGATGCAGCAGCCAAAACGTTTAAAATTGTTGGATTTATATTGCCTGGAAATTTATTGGTATTATTAGAAGACATTTTCACAGTGATATGTGATACGATAAATATGTCTTCTCCGATCTTAGAAGATGACAAATTCATGGAAGATTAAGTGAAATGATGGAGTAACAAATTTATGTATACAATGCTTATAAGATTGAAGTTAGCATAATAAGAATACATACTGAATGAAAAAGTTTTTCTTTGTATATTCATTATTCATTAATACATCTTAAGTTTCATTATGGTTGATGGCGTTTTATTATGAAACCCCCATTTAATTATATGAAACATTAAGTAGTTGATCAATTTTACAAACCTGAATACGATGATTGTTCGTATCGGCAACGATAATGTCTTCTTCCAAGCCGAGGCAAAAGCCGTGCGGTGAGTTAAACTGACACTTGCTGGGCCCCAGCTGACCGAACTTCCAACGGATCTGCATCGGGCTGACTTTATTGGAACGGGCGATGGTCGAGGAGGAATTGTTACTGGTAGAGGGAAGGATGCTAACCAGGGGATCTGTAACTATATCGTCGGGAGTAGATAATAAGGGAGAGGTGGAGGTAGAGACCCCGCCAAAACCGTTTATCATATTATTAGTCAGGTTTAATGATGCTGCCGACGTTGAACGAACCAATAAGTTACCGTTTGGTACAGTATCTGAAAAACTCTTTTGTTAATCGCCATTATGATAAAATATATTTTCTATTTGGGAAAAGAATATGAATGGATCGTACAGGATATTTCATGTTTGCACTTTTCAAGCGTCGATTCGAATAAGGTCATCAGCCGAACAGGAAAAGAGGAACAAAAGTTTCAAAGGCAAATTTTGAATAACTCCATAAAAAGTCACATTCTACTGGTAAAATGTGGTTGATATTGAAACGATCGTACACCAAAACATTTCGAAAGTAGAATTAAACTTCAGCGAGGTATAAAGCTCCCAACTAAAAA
This sequence comes from Cynegetis impunctata, assembly GCA_030704885.1. Classification (NCBI taxonomy): domain Eukaryota; kingdom Metazoa; phylum Arthropoda; class Insecta; order Coleoptera; family Coccinellidae; genus Cynegetis; species Cynegetis impunctata. The sequence goes on along the minus strand of JARQZK010002913.1, from coordinate 503,953 downwards.
AAATTGTAAGTCAAATAATGGGTTCATTATTGTTTCAATTAATATTATTATTCAAAGCCTGAAAGCCCAAGGAAGAAAACTTGACATAGTTTTCAGACTACTTCAGACAAAAATTTTCTAAAATATCCTCCCAATATATTGCCGATATATCTACCTATGTGTGTAAAACCCACTTTCACTTTATGCGCCTCAACTGGGACGCATATAAGATGTAACAACAGAACATATATTGAATTTTCATAAACAATATAAAAAACAATTCTTCTAAAATAATAAAAATTAGGTAATGCTTGCGTTCATATCCATATGAGAGACTGACATTAACTCTTCCATCTGCCTACATCCTCCAGAACCTGTTACTAATAAAAAGCAATGAATCTCAGTACGATAGTTACGAACAACAACATGACTACGACACTCGAAATAAATCAAATCTGGTTCCTATGCACTGTAGACTATCAAAATGCCAAAGGAGAGTGGACTACATTGCAATCCATTTCTACAATAAGATCCCAAATGAATTGAAGATCCTACCAATGGATAACTTCAAGAAGCAGATGAAAACCCTGCTAATCAAGGGGGCTTTTTATGATGCTCAAGAGTACCTGGCCACTGTTTTTAACTAATTTTAATATGTATCGTAATATTTAATTTTAACATGACATGAAACTCTAAGTTTTCATCTTTTCTTTTATTGTGTATTGTAATGTTTCATTATAGTAACTATATCTTTGAGTCCTTGTATGTATCGAAACATGACCTCAAACGATTTTTATTTTATTATATTGTATCTGACGAATGTAACACCTATGTGAGATTGACATGAGAAAATATATTTACATTTACATCTCGTAAAATTATGTATAATGAAACAAATGTACTGCATCTGAGGGAGCTTTTCTTTTATGAAAATGTCTTACTTGTGTTTAAGATTATCACAAGTAAGATTTCATCTAATTTATCAATTGTAAGTAACGAAACTAATTATTATCGGACTAGGCAGGAGCACAACTTTCGACTTACTCTCGCCAGAAATAATCATAGTCTGAACAGTTTTTATATGAGGGATTGTTGTTTTTCAATGGTTTACCTGCCCAGCTTCGTTCTGCTGATAGTACTACGGTTTTCAAAAGCAGTATCAAGGAGCATATTGCAGCTCTAGAGATGAATCTTTTGTAGAGAATGGGGTATCCTTGTTAGTGTAAAGTGGTGTTTTGGGATTTTCTTTTCTTTCTTTTTTCTCGTGAGCATAATCGAGGTTTAGTTGGTATTACTCAGAACATTATTCAGATAGTTTAGTGGCCATCTGGTATTTTGTTTGAAATTGTAATTTTTTTTGTAGATCTTTGTATCGTGCCGTAAGGCAACTTTAAGATCTTAAATAAATCAAGTTATTATTATTATTATTATAGATAAAAACAATTTTATATGCCAACCTCGAACCAATATGTATTCTCAATACCTAACGATAAAAATTGAAAACTAATTTACACTTAAAACTATTACAGGATTTATTTATCCATCAAATAATTCATTCTTTCCTCCAACAAACTTTTATATTTTATTTTATTTTATTATATTATTGTATTATTTCATTATTTTATTTTGTGAATTGTATATACATGCTTTGTAGGCCTGGGTAACAGAGTGAAATATTGGGTGCTGAAACAATGACACTAACACAGCCTAGTGTTTCAACACTTTGTGCCAGCACAATTGTGTCACGACACAGTCGGGAGCCATGCATTGCGTAAAGTGTTAAAAACAAATCTGGCACTCTTAAAACTGAAACGCAATGCTTCAGCATCAAATTTCTGTTGGCTCAGGTCAGTGCTGGGTATCAGAGTCGGCATAACTATGACACACAAAGCGAAACATTATAATAAATCAATTAATGTAAAATTGCAGAATGTGAAAATTTTTAAGATAAGAGATGCATAAATATTATTCGTAATATCAAATAAAATAATCCGCAGCGCCATCAATTGTGAAAGTGTCAACACAAAAGTGTTATACAACACTGTGTTACACAGGACTAATGCTTTGTATTTCTGAAGATTAATAAATGTTATAGGATGTCCATATGTTTTTGTAAAAAAAAAACTTCAACTATTGAACGGAACTATAGAAATGATTACCAAATTCTAACTGAAGGGCATTAGAGATACAAACAATTCACTACGCTAAGGGTTATCATCTTCTTGAAAATAAATAGGAACTCCTTCACATAGAGCTGGAACCAATTGAATAGGAAGGTATTGGGAAGCATTGGGTAACATACAAACTTTTGTACAATTCAGGTTTAGGGACACGGTAAGAACGGAATCGTAAAAATCGGTATGCAACTCACCAGTATTCAGTCCGAGCTTGGCGAGCGAGGCGAGATTCTTGCACGCGGTGTCGTTGTTCAACAAATCGGCCAAACTGAACTGGGGCGACGGAGAAGCGTTGTTGCTAGTGTTGCCCTCGGTCAATGTCGCCAGCTGTGTCAAATTGTACTCGGCGATGCTGGAGAAACCTTGCAGGGAGGGCGGATTCACTTGCGCAGGTAGGGGCGGACTCTGAGTTATGGCGTAGTTCTGCATATTATTGCCCATGTCTCCGTCGAACGAAGACTGCATGGACATGGGCAGTGAAATCGGACTGCTGTTGGACAGAGACGTGGCGCAGCCGTTGCTCATGCCAGTAGCGTTGGTACTCAGGCCGTTGATAGTAAGCGGCGGCAAAACTGGCGGCATCATCGGCTGCGGACTTGACTGCTTGGAAGAATAATCTATTTTCTCGGTGCGAAATTTACCGAAATTCTCTTTTACCGCCCTCTCAAAATTGGCAAAGTCCGTCTGGAATTCTATGCTGTATAGTTTGCCCAGCTTCGGGCTGCCCTTGTTCAAATCGGTGAGTCTATTGACGACGACTTTGCGCAGGTACATCATCTCAGGAGCTGTGGCGTCATCTAGAAGATGGCTGGTGTACTTGCACGCGTCCTCGAAATTATTGATCGTCTTTCCCACCTTATCGTTTTCCATCATAATCTTCAGTTCACGCTCGCGATGCAATAGTTTCAGCCTTTCCAAGGCTTCTTCTTTGCATTTCTCGAGTATTGCTTTATAACTTTGATAAGACTCGTTGATCAAATCTTTAGCGGTAGAGTGTTGATGAGCCAACTCCTCCAGACTGTTATTCAGTCCGTTGGAAGCTTGCAGCAACACCTCGACCTTCGACTTGCTCTCTTCCAACAAGCACTGAATCTCTTGTCGCACCTTCAATTCGGAATCCAAGATGGGCTCGCAGATGTGGTTCGGAGGTTTGTGTTCGTTCTTCAGACACTCGGAACACGTGGTGACCAGACAAGTGTTACAATAGTAAATGATATTTTCGCCGCTGTGTACCTCGCACACGAGAGGTGTATGAATGGTGATCTTCATTCCACCCTTCCGCATTTCGTCGAGGCTGACTACCTTGTGAGATTCGAAGCAGCGCATGAAATGGTGCGCGGTATCACAGTTGGTGCACAACAGGTTGTGGCATGTGTTGCATCTGGATTTGGCCACCTCTTTGGCCGTGCAAGAAGTACAATGCAAACTTGCGGAGGTAGACACGTCGGAAATATTGGTTTTCGTCACATCCAACGGTAGAGCATTCAATTTTTTGGTGCCAACCTAAAACAGAAATCACATTCAGTGAATATTTTTTGAAGGACACATAGATCAAGTGTTTTAGTGATCTCTTTCATTCTGCGCAATATTTCGTGGGTCTTCAATAAGCTAAATTATTGAAATAACAGTTTTAATCTTGATTTTGTAGATCAATTGCACGACAAATCTTACACCAAAGAATTTTATTCGTAAGATTCATAAATAAAAATAATCAAAGAGATGAAAGACAATTCTGAAGTTCAGAATATACCTTTTATATCAATGCCTCAAATTGACATTTGAAGGTAGATATCCACTCACAGACACTTCAAAAGCTCTTTTGAGAAAGTAGTGTTAAAATATCCTAAAATTAAATTATTGAAGATTCAGTTAGATATTTATTATGTCATTTCAAGATATAGCTAAAAGTTGCAAGATTGCACAAAAAGCTACACAAACAAAATGATATTACCATCTCAAGGTAAAACAGTCTTATTATGCTGAAAAAATTTTGAATTCTTACAACAAATCTAAAAAATTGTAAATATACTACTGGAAAAATAAAGCTTACAAAAAAAAAATTGGAAAATTTTGGATCTTTTGAAAAGCCTAGACCAAAAAGTTATAGGAAAGAAAATGCTGAAGATGCTGAAATTAGTGTTCTCGCAAAGGTAGAAGAGAACAAAAATACCTCTTGCAGAGAAATTGAAGATTCGATTGGCATTCCAAAGACAAGAGTTTCGAATATATTGAAAAAGAATGAATATACCCCCTACATACCTCAAACTATACATCATCTGCACCCAGGTGATGCTGAGAAGCGCATTGAGTTTTGTAGGTGGTATATATAAAAGACGGGAGAAAATATGAATTTTGGGCATTTAGTGGTATGGTCCGATGAAAGCTATATAAGTAGCGCTGGCATTTTTAATCGAAATAATCATCGTTATTGGTCAAATGAAAATGAGCACGTTACGGTGGCTTGTCAACAGCAAGGCAGATTCGGCTTTAATGTATCTTGTTTCGTTTTTGGAGGAAGATTGGCATACCGCATTTTCGACGGTAACTTGAATCACCGAAGATATTTGGAAATTTTGGATGATTGTCTTTGTGAACTACTTGACGAAATTCCGTTGGCTCAATACGGACAGAGTTATTTCCAACAAGATGGCGCACCTTGTCATAACGCAGGTCCCGTTAGGGCTTTTCTTAATGAAATATTCCAAAACCAGTCTATTGGTAATAATGGTCCCATTAACTGGCCACCAAGGTCCCCTGACTTATCGATATTAGATTTTTTCAAATGGGGCTTTATGAAAAATAAAATAAACCACACGCGACACGAAAATCGAGATGCTCTCATGAATGCCACGAGAGAAGCTTTCGAATTCTTACGCATAAGACCTTTGTTCTTACTGTGGTCGTTTGATGCTATCCTCAGAAGATGTCGGTTGTGTATTCAACAGAATGGACAGCAATTTGAACAATATTTATAAAATATTTTCAACCGAAAAATAATAGAGCTTTGTTTTGTAGCAGTGTTTCATATAAGTTTTAATTTCTGTTATAATAATTTTTAAATCAATCTTTGTTTAGTAACTTATATTAAATAAATTTTTTTTAATGAATACTTTCCATGCTACTATATATAAATGAGAGTGATATTTGTTTATTGCGCTAAACGTTCTACTAGAGTGATATTTTTCTTGACTTGCTATAACAAAAATGAAATTTATCTAAATACAGGGCTAATACTTGAAATATTATATAAGTATTATATATTTTTGAAAAGCTCAAAGCATTTATGTTTTGAATATGGAAAAATATACAGAGTGTCCCATTTAAAAAAATATAACTTTGGGTTATATCTGAACAATGACAGCTCATTTCGAAAATCTCACTACGCCACTGGATTCTACGTGTGTATAAAACACAGTTTTTACTTTTCCGATAAGTTGAAAGATAGCTGTGATACAAGGCGAGGGCCAAAATGCAATATTTTCAACTTCGCCCTGTATCTCAAAAACGAAGCAAGCTATGAAAATTTTGTTTATGGTATCGTGAGATTCACAAAAAAGTAGCCAACGTTTGCGAAAACCGCAAATCTCTATCTTTAAAAATAAGTGAGTTACCCCGTAAGGACATCGAAAATGGGACAGCCTGTACATATATATATATATATATATATATATATATATATATATATATATATATATATATATATATATATATATATATATATATATATATATATATATATATATATTTATTTTCTTCTTGCTAACACAATTCAAAAATTTGAAAAAAGCAACGTCACAACAGCTTATGAGTATGTAAAATTTGACAAAATAACAAATTATTACAACAAATAGGTATAAATATACATAATATAAAAGGGTTGTACTACACAACCGACAATAAAAAGAAAATACCACAACAATACCGACAAATATCAAGATGACAACTTAAAAGTTAAAGGAATATAAGCATTTGTTTTTTACAAATCTTGAGGCTGCCCTTTTGAACCTATCAATTCCCTCCACATTCCTAATATCAGCGGGTAAGAGATTATAGGCCTTAATACCCCGATAATAAGCACCTTTTTCAAAAAACGTGGAATTATGTAAAGGGATCCGGAGTTCTTCTCTATTTCTGGTGGATATGACCATGTTATCAGCATAACCGTCCTGATTAGTCGAGAACATGTGCATGTTTTTCCTAACAAAGATGACAAGTGCTAAAAAGTATAGTCCAGGGACAGTTAGTATATCTAATTCAGTAAAGAATGGCCTGCACGAAGTTCGTGGATGAAGACCAAGCATACACCTGATTATTTTTTTTTGAGTTTTAAATATGGTATCAGAGAATCTGGATGCTCCCCAGATGGATATTCCATAGTTAAGCAGGGACTGCACGTGTGCAAAATAAAAGAGTTGAATGCAGTGCAGTGACATGCAGTATATATATATATATATATATATAGATACATATATATATATATATATATATATATATATATATATCCATAATATAAAATATATATATATATATATATATATATATATATATATATAATATATATATATATATATATATATATATATATATATATATATATATATATATATATATATATATATATATATATATATAAAATATACATTAATGAATATAAACCTAAGGTGTCTGTCTATCAGAAACTCATCTCACACATGATGATTTTTTAAATGAGATAGATATTAATGGTCAAACTATGGTTAACTGCTTTAGCAATAACAGTAGAACAGGTGGTGTTACCTTTTATGTTATAAAGGGATTGCATTTTAAGATAAAAATAGAACAATTGATAATAGATCATAGTTCTTATCAATTTCCATCAAACTAGACAAAAGTAGTTTTATACAAACCGTGATTTACAGTACACCAAGGAGCCCAGATATGCTCTTTGATAAATTCGGTAAATTTAAATGCCTGCTTCATTTGAGTGGGATACAAAAATGATGGGTAGTTTCAACCATGATTTCAGTCCAAAAGGTTTTTATGTCAATAAGTGTAATTGTGGCTTATATCACAATGTTAGTGACTTTACGCAGATAACAAATAATAGTAGAACACTTATTGATTATTTAATAACAAATGATAATCAATCGTCAGAGACTTCTTGCTTTAAAAACATGTTATCATAATATTATTTTGTTAAGTTTGAAAATCCAATCAACAGTTAACAAAAATAAGCTTATGAAAACTATTGACTAAGTACGATAAAAAACTTATTGATCTTTTACGAATTTTTGGAATTCTGTCATTGATACTGATTGGTTGGCTAGGAATATGATAAATCCAATAAATAAATATTAATGGCATTGTCAAAAGTAAGAACAATTAAGTATTTTCCCAACTACCAGAACAATAGGTGGATCTCAAATGATATTATTTCAAAAATTAAATAAAGAGATCAAAACTAATAAAATCCTAATTATAGATTATTGGCTCGAAGCATAGCATAAGTTTAAACATTAAGAAATGAGGTAGTATGAATAATAATAGATTTAGAGGAAGAAATATTCTCGATGTTTTGGAATATAATAGAAGAAATTGTTATCAACTATGGAAAAATCTTAACAATTATTACCAAATAAAATTGGCAATATACCATATAATCTTTATAACTGGAATAGTTCAAGATGACATACATTTTGCTGAGTTCAATACATATTTTTAGCTAGCGTTAAACAAATTGTTGACACGATTAGTTCCAATACAACACCATGATTGAGTAATTAAATTCATTCCGACAGTAGTAAGAATGAGAAGTTTCAACAAAGTAGATATCACATAATTGAAAAACATTGTAAGAGGTTTGAAAAATACAGGCAGATGTGAAGATAAAATATCAGTCAGTATAATGAAATATGCTTTTGGGAATTCCGGGAATAAATTTATAGGTATAAGTAAACACACCACTGACGCATGAAGAATTTTCAAGAGATTGGAAGTGTTGTTTGATAATACCCGTACCGAAAATTTGTAATACTGTTAAATTAGAAGAATTTCCACCGGTAAATTTAGTGACAAAATATGATAAATTTTGGAGTTAGTCGTTAAAAACCATATTGTGGATTTATGTGAGAAATTCAATGTTACAGTTACAATCTGGTTTCAAGAGAAATTGCACATGAGACAGCACTCCTGAGCATTTGAGAGAAATGGTACAAAGTCAAAAGTTGAGCTGGAATGTTTGGCTTTTAAGCATATGAAGTTCTTGTAGCTCATTCTAAATAAACAATATCTATTAACGATATATATATATATATATATATATATATATATATATATATATATATATATATATATATATATATATATATATATATATATATATATATATATAACAAGCCTGTTATTGCTAATAATTTTCAAGAGATTAGAAATAGTTCACAGGCAACAACAATTCGAATAAATATATATAGATATATATATATATATATATATATATATATATATATATATATATATATTATATATATATATTTTATATATTTTTTATTTATATATATATATATATATATAAATATATTTATACGAATTGATGTTGACTGAGAACAATTTCTAATCACTTGAAAAATAATAGCAATAAAAGGCTTGTTGAATCTTAAAAAACTCGATCGAGATTAGAAATAGTTCACAGGCAACAACAATTCGAATATATATATATATATATATATATATATATATATATATATATATACATATAAATATATATATATATATATATATATATATATATATATATATATATATATATATATATATATATATATATATATATATATACATATAAATATATATATATATATATATATGAAAAAAAATTATTGGGAAACTGTAACAATTCGAAGAATTTCATTTTGATTGTAAGTAATGCACTTCTTTGTAATTCGACTTATATTTATTAGCTAAGTGAAATTTTTATTTAATTAAATTAAACTGATTATATTCACTAAAATGAGTAAAAATATACAAATTTCTTTTTAAGAAGTTGGAAAGTATTCGATCAAATATTGCCGTTGTAGATAATATGAAATCCATCAAAATGCAACAATGTACTGCTGTAGAAGTATTCATGGAAAATTGATATAAAATATCAAAATAACCAGAATTGTCTGAAAATACAGATATATACCTATTTTATGAAAAAACGCAGTTTAAGCATTCTAAATATGAATTCTTGATAAGAGGGATACATTTTTCTTAATGCATAGAGACAATAATATTCTCACTCAAAGTAGAATGTGAAACTATTGGACCAAAATATAATTGTATTATCATACTAATCCATATAAGCTAAAATTCAAACATCCAATATTGAAATCAGAATATATAGAGTAAATCAATATTACCTCAGATTCCTCCAAGTTACATTTAGTAAGGGTAGCCATTTTTAAGAAGCACAAAAAGCACAGGGCAAAGAGTAATGTAACTGTACAAAAAGAAATATTACCATTGGAAGACCTCTTATATAAAAATTTCAGTGGTAAAACAAATGAACATCAAACAATGAATATGGTGATAGTAGGATGAAATATCAGCCAATTATATTCCTAAGAACTAGCTACTATTTTGTTTATCAATATTTTTTTCCATGATTGAAGATATTGGGGAAAATCATAATCTATACCCTTCTAGAACTACATATAAAAAGAGTCAGTGTGGGGTATAAAATGAAGAGCATTATTAATAAAATTTTGAAGATGTACATTTAGAATAAGAGGGGTATCCTGTATAATAAATTCAATTTATAGGTTAACATACACATGCTGAACATACCTTAGATTTATAATGACAAGTTGGGCATACGATAGAAGTATCTGGAGTACCAGCATCACCACCTTCACTGACAAGCTTCTTATCTAAACATTCCTCACAGAAACCATGCAGACAATGTAGCATACGAGGCACCACCAATGAATTCCTGAAATGAGTTAGGGATAGGAAAATCATATCAGTAAGTAAATTATAGGTTATCAGCTTACCCACACATTCCACACTCATTTGGGTCTACTAATAAGGCATCACCCAAACAATCAGAATTTCCAAGTTTTCCACCGTCTTCAAAAATTATCAGATCATCAAACTCTTCCTTGGTCTCCCTAAACTCTTTTGATTCAATAAAATCTTCGGTATTTGTGCCCATTGTTGAATTTTCGATCTACTTTACTAAATTAATATTATGTTTTTATTGTAGGCCTCTTCGTCACGAAAATTAATTTCGTGAAAAGTTCATCTGAAAAACAATCCATATTTATAGATTTTCATTTCAGGTCAAATTTTGTTATCAGTGTCGTGCGTGCCAATGTTATCCTGAAATAATTTCAATGCACTTTATTGGCACATTCCATCAAAGTTAGTTCTTTAATAATATTCAAAATTAATAATGATTACTGATTTATGATAAATTCAATCTGAAATCAAAAATACTAATAATATAGGAGCCAACAACTTACCATTGCCATGACAAGTTTAATGTTTAGCAAATGGCGCAACTTGCGTCTAGGCGCAAGGGCAATGGGTTATTGCGTATATAGGTTATAGGGGGGAGTCTAATATCTGCAATAGCCGGGAAGTAATAAATATTTTACGAAAATGAAACTTATGTACAGTAATTTTAAGTGTTAACTTCCCCGATGCTTGAAATGCGTTGTCAACACAAAATGTTAAAATATTTTTCAGTAAATTTGTAGAGAAGTTTGACGAATAATCTGTTTATGAAACGGAATATAATTCAGGCATGCAGTTCACTTACCAAAAAAACTTTGAAAAAACTTCAGCACGAAAAAACTGACTTAAGTGTATAACTTCCGTAAACAGAATAAAATTTTAACAATTATTCATTTTTTTTTTAGTTTTGATAGAAGTGTACTAGATTTCATATCAAACCGAAATTTTTTTTCGTGCATTACTGAAAACCATTTTAACCATAATTGGATGTTTTGTACGGCTAACTAAAATGGCTAATATTGTAGCAATAGGCAAATCTGCAAAATATTCAAAAAAAATTCTTCAAGAAATTGGAAAATAATACATTTCTATTGAGATGGAAACTTCCCAAGCTAAAAATTTAGTCTTTTCAGTGTTGATTTTGTAATAACTTACTCAATATTTTCACAAAAAAAAATCATTAATAGAATTCTAGAAAACTTTCAATAAAGTAGTTTCAAAAATTAATGGACATTAGTATTAAACCAGAGAATCGAGAAAACATTGACATTTAATTATTCTAGAAAGATCAATTCAGAATTCCATACTTCCTTCAGTAAATTAAATGAAATTTCAGATTAAAATAATAAATAGTGTAGGTACAATGGAATGATGAGGCATAACAATTTTCAAAATATACTTCTGAAACAACTTATTATATTATTAATTATTATTCATCAGAATAAACAGCATCATCAATTCATACTTGAAATTAGTAGTTCAGTTTGAGATTTATATTTGGCAGTACAAAATTATCATATTCTCCATCAGTAAATTAAACGATGCGAGAAATTATCTTATTTGAATCTTCCTGTTTAAAATTTCATTCTCGAGATTTTTAATATAAGAAGGAAATTGGTTAGGAAGTATTTTAATTAATTGTGGTAGTTGAAGTTCCAACGGAGAATGATTTCTTCGTCTCGGCTTAAGATGTATTAATTTTCTTCCGTTGCTTTCCCCTATTACCGTACCGTGTTATCACTTTTTTACGTTTAGTGTGTTGGGATCATATTAATTCACATTTTTTCCAGGAAAATGAAACTTGTGAATTTTATAGATATATTTTTCGTAAAAAAGGGGCCCCGTTGCTAGCATAGATAGAACACTGCAAAATAAGTTGTGTTTGTTCATTGAAAAATTTTCGTAGCGGTATCAGTTTTCAATATACAGGGTATTGAAAAAAAAAATTATACACATTTCTTGTGATTATGTCGAAACTACGGCATTATTCTAATGAAATTTTGTAGAAATATATCTTGGAAAGAGACACATCGCTTGCTTCCAAACACGTTTGAACATAACGTTCAAAGGTGTTCATAACATAGCTTCATCAATTGAAATATCTAATATCCCGAAATCGGTACATAGTATCGAGTTTTACCAAGTACCTTTTTGGTGTAACATTGAATGATGTTTGAGAAAACATAAAATTTCTACTAGAAAATTTAACCTAAAAAAAGTTATGTTCAAAAGTATTCGGTACATACCGTGTAACTAGCGCCCTCTATGAGAGGCAGATATAAAAACAAATGTAGGCTTCATTACAATGTTGCCAGTATTTTTGACATCATCGTAAGAAATGTGAATAATTTTTTGGTTTTCAATACTCTATATCTTGAAAACGGATGCAGTTACGAAAACTGTTTATTCTCACAAAATCAATCACTATAACCATAGAATCAAAGCTATTTCTTTGGTGATAGTAATACAAACGCGTGAACAGCAAAGCTGTTAGGGTTGCCAACATTTCTTCGGCGAAATATAGTATTTTACAAAATATGCTATAAAAAATATAGTACACTTCAAAAAAATATAGTATTTTGTAGAAAAAAATAGACGAAGTTATATTCGTTACTTATTAATTTTGATAAACTAACCTAAATTTTTTTGCGCTTTTTGCATTTTTTAAAAATTTTTTTTTTAAAGAAATTCATTTAAATCAGGAGCTCATTTTTTATTGAAGAGATAAGATATATTATATTTCTTTCGTGTAACAATTTCGAATTCATAATGAAAAAAACATTTTTGCGAATACCGAAGTGATGGGAACAGAAAGCAGGAATGAAATTAATTTAAATAAACTTAAGTACGTTATTTTCAGTATTTTTTAAAATATGCTGCCATTTTTGATCTGAAGTTTTGTCAGTAAACTCACTACAATTTTTTAACTTTGCCAATATTTCATTTGTTATTGTTATTTCATAGTAAGGGTCTTTCATTTGAGCCCGCTAAATGCAAAACTCTGTATGTGACATTTTGTTGATTTCACAGTAAACGATAAAAACGTATTTTGCTTATGTTTCTCTTCTCAGAAACCCGAAGAATGTTTCTAATAGTAGTAACCGATAACTGTAATCGATCAGCCTTGCAATTGTACCTATAGATGGCCTAGCGGATTGGAAAAATAGGTATAAAAGATACACTTGCAGAGTTTTGCACTTGATAGCTAAATTTACGAAGTTTTGCATTTGAACTTACCCACTTAGACAAATTAATTTTCTCATCAAAATTTCAATCATAACAAAAAATCCATACGTTTTTTTATAATTTATTGCAACAGAACATAAAATGAAAAAATTATTCTAACAAAATCAAAAGAGAACATTTTTCCGAAATCCTGACTACTGGTTCTTCTTATAATTTATTGCAACATAAAACATGAAATAAAACAAAACTTACTAATGAAATCAAAAAAGAACATTTTTCCCAAATCCTTATTATTCGACACGCAGTCACATCAGGAGTTGTCACGTGTTGACAATTGCATCCTGTGAATGGTTGTTTAAAAGTACGAAGTTTTGCATTTGACACAGATATTTTTACAGAGTTTTGCATCTGACGTTAACATTTACTGACTTGTAACATGTAAAATATGAAGTTGTGCATCTAACAATCTGTACAGTGCTTTTGTCCATTACTGAATCTATCTAACCCACGATTAACCTCGTTTTTCATTTTTTCGCAAATATGAGTTTTGCATTTAGCGATACTCAATTTTTCTTGTAAATTTGGAAGTTCTAATATTGTCTCACAATCATCCTAAATTTAAATTTTGGATTTTGTACAACCAGTTCCTTTCGCCAAAATCAAACCATTTATGAACATAGCATCAGTCAAAAGTTATTAATTTATTAAATTAAAGTAACATTAATAAATTTTTAAAACGAAGAATTTATTGGTTAAATTTTGGTGTGGAAATAGTATTTTTGTGTAATATATATTTCTTCAACAGAATATAGTACGCAGACCTCAAATATATTACAGTACTATATATTATAGTACGGTTGGCAACCCTATAGCTGCAATACTTAAGCCGTATTTGCTATTCAATTTTGTTCTATTTTACATATAAATTCTCAATCCTCCATCTCAATTTGGTGGGGCTGTGGAGATGGGCAAAACTTAAAAACCACGACAACGAATGTCTACATTAAAATCTCATGTTCCTACTTTGCCCCCTGCACTGATCTAGTACATAATTAGTTTTTCAGGCCTGAAAAAGTTTTTATGTAATGCAAAACTCAAGAACCTATAAGATATAGAAGCAAGCGATTCGTTTCAAGTGCACATAAATTCTTTATTTGTAATCATAAGTTGTATATACCGAGACAGTAGGAAACTAAACAAGCTGTCTTTTGTAAAAACAAATACCAGTTGAAAGAATCGGCGTTGGATTAGTTTTCATCAGATCAAATGCTACAGCGGTTAATTCTTTTCGATTTATTTTTGCAGTATTACTAACTCTTTTCATTACATCCCTGACAAAGGTCGCTTTTATCTCATGCAAATACCTTTGGAGAAGTCGTTTTTCCACTTCTCTTGTTAAAAAAGTGAGTTTATTTTCAAATAGATCGCATCTCTTGCATGAGTCAGTTTTTTGAGCGTTATCCTTCTCTGGAGATAAACAGAGTTTACATTTTCGATGTTGTTATGCTAATCTTTATACAGTTCAAAGAACTTTCAAGTGTGGCGCTAAGTACTTTCTGTTACGGCTCTCAGCTCTAGAGCAGCTATTCCCAACCTTTGTTGCCTTGAGCTTCCCTTGATTCTGAAAAATGAATTGAAGCTCCTTTTTTATTCCTTCATTGCTCGAAAAAAAAAACAGCTTTATTCAACACCTCTAGAAGGTTTAGAGGTGGAAATCATCTGTCCTGAATTTCTTCTGCTAATTTGATATTTCAAATTGATTTTTTCTTCAGAATTCTAGAACACATTATGATATTTTTACACCTCTCTAGCAGTAACGCCCCACTAGTTGGGAAGTTCTGCTCTAGAGTAATGGGACTGATAAGTAGAACAGTTTTCAATAAAATGAAAAACTTAATTAATTTTTCATCCGGAGTTTTATTCCAAGACGTTTGTTTTCCATTTTATCTGTTTGTGTAGTTAGTGAGAAGATGGTAGACAACGAAATACTTCTTTATGCGTATGGGATGCAAAGATCCGGAAAATACCGTATCTTCGAGCCCAAAAATGAAGAGAAACTATGAAAAATTTGTTATTGACCATCTGCGTGAAAACAAAAGAAAGTTCTCCGAATTTTTTAGTCATTCCGTTGAACATTTTGACTTCGTACTTGGATTAACAACAGAAATATGTAGTAGCATATAACACCCGATGAAAAACTTTCTAAAACATTGAGATAAATACAACTGTTATTTACACTCTGGAACTATGTTGCCTTGCAGTTTTGAAACCTTACAAATAACATTTAATAAATAACAAAGATAGTATAAACCAATGTATATCAAATGAATTTATTAAAAGAATATATAAAAGAAGTTTCGAACAAGTAGTATATGTTAAATTATGTACATATATTTCGACATTGGACAACCTTCTGAAAAAAAAATGGCATGTTTATAGGATTTATTTAGAGATGGAAGAAATAGTTACACACCAGAGCCATTTCCAGAGCTCATTTATTGTCTTATTTTGTTGGTGTAGCTGCTGAGCACGTCTCCTTATTTTTATTTCTATCATGAGTATCTTTCAAGTTTCTACAACGTTTTCTGCATTGATCAACTGCAAACAAAAAAACAGGTGATAATAAACAATCTGTTTTTATTTTCAGGTATTTATATAGCAACTGGCGAATATTTTCACTCGCTGTAATTTCAGTTTCGATTGAGTGACAAAATTAGCAAAATCGTAAAACAAACAATAGCAACACTCATGAAGGATCTAAGTGCCATTGATGTTGCCACCACTGACTCAAGAGGACTTGGAAGAAAGTCAAAAGAATTTGAGTGGAAATGAAATTTCCTCAACTGTTCAGGAGCCATTGATGGCAAATATATTTGAATTGAATGCCCGAAAAAATTCTCTTGCTTTTGTTAATGCAAATTGTAAATTCATTTATATCGAAGTGGGATCTAACAGAATAGAAGTTGCTCTAGGAATTTCCTAATGGACTACTCTGGGGGAAATGTTTTACCATGGAAATCTAGTTCCAACCCCAGAAATCTATTCAATTCTGATCCCCAAAAAGTGCGGATGGTGTAATAGTTTCCTGCTGCATATACAACGTACTGAGGCTAAGGAATTTCTACATTGCAAAAACTGTATCTTCTTAACATGAACCAGACCCAACGCAAAATCCAATCAGGGACAATTAGCTTGTGGTTAAGTTGATTTTGAAGGTTTTGAAATAAGACACTTGTTTGCTTTATAATTCAACCTATGGGAGGATAGGATGGCTAGATCGCCAAGTTAAGAGAACCGACCGAAATTAATTACATATTATTTGTTTTTCATGTGTCAAACTGCTACCCGAAAAAACATTGATCCGAGTTCAATTCATTTAAAAATATATACTTGAAAGTATGTACCTAAGGAATTATTAAATGAAAATATAAGTATTTAATAAAGAACAACTTACCTACTTGCAGACCAAGCAATAAAGAATTTTGTATGAAAAAAATAGTATAACGAAAGACAGTCCGTACTTATATTCTCCCATGTTTTGGACATGCAACTATGATTTATCAATTTGTTATAAACATTCAAGAGCAAAAAAATTGTTTTCATAAAATTATGTTTTTTATAGTTGTTCGCTTATAAAATGAAAAATAATAAAACAATCCCGATCCTCTAAATAGACTTATTATAGAGAATTAAAATACGAAGAAAATGAGTTCCAAACCGACTCGATTCGGTTATTATTAACGAAAAAACCCGTAAAAATCACCGTTTTTTCAAAAATCCATCTCACACATTTTTTTAGCGTAGGTTTTTCCGCGGGATAGTACATCTTGATGAATACTTCTGTGTGCACAACGCAGGCGTTCTCGTATAATTCTTTTTTCGTAATTGGAGTTACAATTATTTCATCAAATATCTTTCGACGAGATTTTCTAGTACTATGTCTGAAAAAGCTCCGATAGAGTCAAAACATGCGTCAGAATGTAATAAATTTAATTTTCTGAGATCCCTCAGAATTTTTTTTTTGCGG
Source organism: Cynegetis impunctata (assembly GCA_030704885.1). NCBI lineage: Eukaryota > Metazoa > Arthropoda > Insecta > Coleoptera > Coccinellidae > Cynegetis > Cynegetis impunctata. Next base: position 486,607 of record JARQZK010002913.1, on the reverse strand, counting down.
TGGTTTTAAGCTCAATACCCTTTTTTGGCTTATTTCAAATTCCTTGGAATTCATTGTTGAATTCTTCTGTGGTATGTGAAGAAGTAGTTTTTCATCACCATTATACAAGTTATAAAAAGAACAGAGGATCTTGGAAAATCGAAAATGTTTAATAGGAGGTATGCGGTAAACTTCTTCAGATATTAGATGGATTTGCCTTATAACTATTCTTTTCAATACTAATAATGTAGGTACTATTCAAATCAAATAAAACTTGACTATTCACTGAAATACATCCAAGCGTTAAGGGATACAAGCAAGGACTTCAGACAAATTAAAAATTATAAGACAATAATCAACAAGAATTTACTGATAGATGCTACTTAAAACACGTGGAAACAAGGACAGAAAACAAGCTACAAATTATTAAAATGAGTTAACAAATATAATGAGTTCAATTAACCATACGGTATTGCAGGTTTTAAAGAATTTCAGAATTGAATGAAATAAGTTGATATAATTTTGATATAGCTTATTGATTCGTTTTTAAACAAATAACACTTTAATGTATTGATTACAGCAAGTAAGGATCTAAAATTCCCTGAGAATTTCAGGTAATTTTATTATTTTTCCAGGTGTATCGCGAAATGATTTTCCTCTCGTGGACTATTCTTCTCATAGGTTTTTTCTGTCAATGTCTCAGACACACGAGTTTAATACATCTTTTTACCAAAAGAGTTTCAGAAAGTTCTTGCGTAGTGTGCTAATGCTTTCAGATAATTTGCTTCAACATAAGAATTTATCAGTATTTATAATATTTCTGGAAATACATTTGACGATTTTTTTTTTTGCAATTCAATAACTGGTTTTACATTCCTCATAATTTTTTACTTTCCAAGCTTGAGCATTATGGTGTGCGGGGACAAATATTATCGCTGATAGCGGACTCCTGATACAAAAGACATTATCAAGTGAGAGTGAATGGAGAAATGTCTAATCAACACCTAGTCAGCAGCGGAGTTATTCAAGGCTCAGTGATAGGACCTCTGCTCTTTACAGCATATCTCTTTGATCTTGTGGATCTTATGGAAACACAAATGAAAAATTTTGCTGATGACGGTAAAATATATGCAAACCCCTGTCTTTACGCAGATCAGCTTAAAAGAGATCTTCATAGGGTCGAGGAATGGTCCAGTACATGGGGAATGAAATTGAATGAATCTAAATGCACAGTATTAAGAATTGGTCCAAACAACCCAAATGAAGAATACATATTGAATAACACAGTATTATTAGTAGTGAATCAGCAAAATGACCTGGGCATTACTGTGACTGCAGATTTGAAATGGGAAAAACATATTGTAAATATAGCAACTCTTTTGTCCATCTTGTAAAGCAGGCATTCAAAGACCATTCATTAGAAATGATTGCAAAACTATATAAAAACTATATTAGGCCAAAAATAGAGTATGCTCACACAGTATGGAACCCATATTATGTCAAGGATATCGAGATCCTGGAAAGAATACAGAGAAAAGTTACGAAGATACCCACTGAACTGCGAGATCTACCATACCCAGAAAGAATGAAGACTACAGTTGACTACACTAAGGGAACGGAGACATAGAGGAGACTTTATAGAGTCTTACAAAATAATTAGTGGACACTATCATTGCGAAATTAACCTCTTAAGTGGCTTGGACGTATATATCCGGAAACTGAAAAACAATTCCTGGTGGCTTTGACGGAAATATTCGCGTTGAAGTTTTTTTTGGGACCTTTCATGCCTATACCGAATATAATCGTAAGCGGTGATTTTATTACAAGGGAATGTACATGGAACGCGTTTGTGGGCGTGGCTGCCAGATTTGCCCTTCTCTATCTTTTATTATTCGATTTGATGTTGGATGTTTCAATCCTGTTCATTCCTGTCTACTAAGTACATGATATAAGCAGCTCGTAGGTTTTATATGTATTTCAAATTATTAATTTGATAAACAAGTGGGGAATATGTCTAGTTCTGAGGAAGAAATAGATTGGGATGATGATGAATTCCTCGATTTTGCCAGTTCAGACGAATCGGATGGTGAATCTGAGTATAGCGGAGACAGTGACGAAAGCGAAGAGTCGAGAGAAGATGAGATAAATGAAGAAAGTTTTGAAATGCCGTGGACTTCCAATGGGATTCCTCGACCAATGTTTGATTTTACAGGAAACAGTGGAGTACAGGTGAGTGATTTGAATGGCATATTGGAAATCTTTGAACATTTTCTTGACGATAATATAATAGAACTAATAGTAAAAGAAACTAATCGATTCGTTATTCAATATATTATACAAACGTCTGAAAACATAAAAAAGCAATCTAGAGTAAGGAAGTGGAAAGAAACGAATAGTGATGAAATAAGAACTGTAATAGGATTATTGATACTGCAAGGTATATGTCCTAAACCTGAATATAAAATGTATTTCTCTCGCCGAGAAAGTATAGAAACCCCATTCTTTTCACGTTTTATGAATGAAAATCGATTTCATTTATTACTAAAATTCTTACATTTTGTTGACAATTCCCAAAATACCAAATGCCGCAAACTTGTGAAAGTCCTGCCATTCCTAAATCATTTGAGAAGTAAATTCATGACAAGTTACATACCTGAAAAAGATATATCTATAGACGAATCTCTTATAGGCTGGAAAGGGAGATTAGGATGGAAACAATATATCCCGTCAAAACGAAAGAGATTCGGTATAAAACTGTTTGCGTTGTGTGAAAGCAATTCAGGATATATTTTCAATTTTATAATTTATACTGGTAGTGATACCGATTACGGAATAAAATATTCCGAAGAACCAATAACTTCTAGAATAGTTTTATCCTTGGTGGATCCTTTGCTTGACAATGGACATAAACTCTTTTTAGACAACTACTATAGTAGTATTGACTTGGTTGACAAATTAGTAAAGAGAAGAACAGATTGTGTAGGGACAATGCGAATAAATAGAAAAGGCATTCCAAAAGATATGAAAAAGAAACTAAATAAGGGAGAAACAATAGCGAGATATAGAAGAAAAATAATGATTTTAAAATGGCGAGGTAAAAAGGACGTCCTGATGATAAGTACTATTTATGACGAAAGTATGAAAAAAGTTATGACAAAAAAAGGAGAAACTAAGAAGCCAACTTGTGTCTCAGAATATAATGAAAACATGGGGGGAGTGGACTTGGCGGATAACTACCTTCACTTTTATGGAACAGCAAGAAGTAGGGTGAAAAAGTACTACATGAAAGTATTCTGGCATTTTTTGAGTGTGACCACACTAAACAGCTTCATCATTTATAAAAAAAATGGTGGAAGACTAAAGAGATTGAATTTTCTAATAGAACTGGGAGAAAAACTCATTGAAAAATACAGCAAACCAATGCATCAAGTGAAAAGAAGATCAAGGACGCCAATGCCATCAAGATTCATAGAACGACACTTTCCATCGTTGATTCCACCTACGACAAAAGAAAAACCAACAAAAAGGTAATTTCACTGAATTTCAACTCATTTTCACTACAAATTTCTTATTTTGTAGGTGTGTCGTATGCGCTGAGCAAAAAAAAAAAGAAAAGAAAGTCGATACTGGTGCCGTGAGTGCCACACCGGATTATGTCCATCGCCATGCTTCGGAATATACCATACCAAATAGTGATTTCCTATTTACATGATTTCTTCTTCTTCGATGTGAATAACATTTTGTTTCATTAAAATTTTTCAGTTGTGAATTTTTATTAGATTTGAACCATTTAAATTATGTTTTGCATTCAGTTTTGTAAGAAAATGTTGTATTTTGAATAAATTGCCTATTTCTTGATGTTCTTGTCGAATATATGCGCCCATTATCATAGGCTATTGGTCACGACGGATATATTCGTCAATGATAATAGGCTATTGACGATGACGATTATATCCGCGTGTGACAAAATTAAGGGGCATCTGGGATTAAGTAACTGATTCAACTTTCGGTCACTTAAGAGGTTAAAAACATTTTTCATCTCAACCAGAACACGCATCTTCGAGGCCACTCTTTGAAAGTGGACAAAGAAAGAGCTGCTAAACTCCAAAGAAAGAACTTCCTAACCAATCGTGTGGCATATTCATGGAATGCACTTGCAGATGAAACAGTGACAGCAGCAAACGTTAATATATTTAAAAACCGGTTGGATAAAGTACAGCAAGAATGATCCATTATAGCGCATAATGAATGTCTAGTGTAAACAATAACACATGCTAGGAAACAATAGCCTCATCGGTTTACCACTTGCTATTGGTCAATTACAGAATTACATTTGCAGAAAGCAAATTTGGAAAAAACTGATCACTTGAAAAAATTTCCTGAGAACCCAAAATTCCCTGAGAATTCCAGGATCAAAAAAATCCCAGAGATTTCCAGGTCATTTAAGAATGTAGACACCCTGTAATAGTTTAAAAGTGTTAAATCTCCTACAATCGCAACAAAATGAAATATTCATATTGATAGGTCGAAATAAAATTGAAAGACTGTTATCAAACTTTTATTCTTTCAAGATTCATTATTATAATAATAACCAATTAACTAAGAATTACAGTGAAAAAGAAGTAGATTAAAAACTATAATTTTCATTATTTCTTGTTTTTCAAAATCAAGATGAAATATATCGTTCGGATGTAAAAAAGTAATTTCTTTATGAAATTTACCTGAAATAAATTTGGAATAAAATCCCGATAGCAAAACACTAGTTTTCCTAAACGTAACATTTGGAAAACATAAAGTCGAGAAACTTTGAAAAGCTTGTAGAAATTATAAATGTCTTCGAGAACAATTGAACCTTCAGAATCCAAATGAACATAATGTCAAAATACATGTGTACATTTCTAAAATCAAGTATATGATTCATACTAGGTTGATGCAGGAAGATAGTACCTAACGTTTTACACACCTTAACGATAAACTGTAAAAATGAACGAAATGACAACTTGAAGAGACTTTTATGGCATGAACATCACAATGAAAACTTTCGTTATTACTGCTGATTAAAATTTGGAAAGTTGTTCCATAGCACTGGATCTTTTTTCTCCAATAATTTCGTTTACTTGTAAGTACACACAGACAACGCAAGTAAAAATAACACAAAACACTGCTATATGTAGTATATGTACATTTTGAGGAATGAAAATGAAGGCGTCGCTAGAAATGAGGTAACGGCTAGGAGATCTTCTTTACGGTTTAATCATCTTCATCTTCCTCTATTTCTTCGTCATCATCTTCGTCTTCAATCTCAGGTACAGGTACAGGCTGTTGTGTTTGCAAGGCTGGATTATTTCTTTTCTTGTAAGCAGTCATTTCCTGTAAAAGAATTATTACCTTGAAAATTTTTCAAATGTAGATTTCAAAGAGTTTTACTATATTTATAAGTAAATTGTTTAATTTCATAACTTTTGGATATTTGATCACTTGATCTCATAGCTGCATTCTTCAAGTAAAACTTTCAAACGTTTTCATGTTAATCTGACTGAAGTTAAAATTGAAAAAAATGCGACTGTTCGTCACAAAGGTCGATTTGTAGTTGTTCAGATTCAGATTATTTTTTCAGATTATTTATTAATGTTAATGCACAAAATAGTACTTACACAAGTCATGATATACATTTTACAATAAGGAAACCTACATACTAACCAAACCAGTGTTCATAAAAGGGTCAATTTAAAAAATTTCACAATAAACACCAAGACCTAAAATAAAAACACCAGGAACACTTACATTAATTTGCCTATATCATCCAATATTTATAATTATTTGTATAAACTCGGAATAATGCAGTTCCTGCATCTCCAAAGGTATTCTATTAAAAAACTTAACACCCCAATATCCTGGGCCATTTCGACACCTTATCAAACGTTGGTAACCAGGAACTAGTTTATGTTTGAATCTAGTATTATAGTCATGAACCTCTGCATGAGTTTCATAACCATGCCTATTCTTATGAACAAACAGTAGATTCTCAAGCACATACAGAGAAGGGGCAGTCAGTATACCAAGAGTTCTGAATGCCTCCCTACAATAGCCCAGACCTGCCAAGACCCTGACAGCTTTTCTCTGTATTTTAAATACTCGAACTGCATGGGGTGCATGTCCCCAGGTTAATATACCATAGGACATGATAGGATGGAAAAGTCCAAAGTATGCTGTTTTCAAAGTAAAGCCTGAGGCACATCCCGATAGGGAACGCAGAGCATACAATGCAGAAGTCAGTCTCCCAGCCATCTCCTGGACATGCATGTCCCACCGCAGAACCTGGTCCAGATGAACGCCCAAGAATTTTAAACTTGTGTTATGGTCAGTATCACTCATATTTCTCAGTGAAAACACCATCCTATTTGTCTTGTCAGTATTAAGAAGGAGCTTGTTTACACAGAACCACTTCTCAACATTTTCCTGCACTCTAGTAAGTTCAGACAAAACATTTTTTAGAGACTGCATCGACACAGAGACCGTGGTGTCATCCGCGAACAAGGTGAACTCTGCACTAGGCTCAACAAGAGGTAAGTCATTTATGTAAATTAAGAATAGGATAGGCCCCAAGACTGACCCTTGGGGGACACCAATGTTGAGCCCACAATGTCCAGAGGACACCCCAGCAAACCTGACAACCTGCGTCCTATTTTCAAGATATGACTGTAGGAATAAGACACTAGCATTTGAAAAGTTGTACTTTTTAATTTTTTGAAGCAGTATGCTGTGAGTGACGCAGTCAAAAGCCTTGCTTAAATCGCAAAAAACAGCACCCGTGTACTCCATGTTGCTGAAGGATTCTGAGATATGGGACACAAGATCCAGGATCGCCATTGTAGTGTTTCTTTTCACATACAACTTCTTAACCCCTTATGTCCATTTTGAGGGGATGTAGAGGTGCAACTCACAAAAAAAACATAAAACTCTACTTTGAAACGGCGGAGGTTTGAAAAAATAGTTGAAACTACCAAATAGCAACACTCTAACAAATTAAAACAATGGTTGATAATAACAATTTACACAACTATGTTTCTTCGTTATATCGAAAACAAGAAATAAAGAGATGACAAATTATGTAGAAAGGGTAAATAATAGGATTGTTAGAAATAATTATTAGAAAAGGAAAAATTAATTCTGAACTGCTATAGTCAGGTAGTTCGGTAATTTTGAAAAGATTGAGAAGGGGCTTGAAGTATGACCGATTTGGCTATTCAATAGGAGACCGGAATGCTTGTATTTATTTATCTGTAATGATTTTAAAAAATTAAGTTTAATTCCCTTACTTTCTGCATTTAATATTTTAAAATCAAAATTGAATGTGGGTTTTTCTTGGATTAAATAGTTAGTATAATGTGAATACGACTTTTGATTAACAAAGCTACGTTTATGTTCTGTAATTCTAGATTGAAAACTACTGAAAGTTCTACCAATGTAAAACGTATCACAATCACCACAATTAATTTTATAAACTCCTGATTTATTATCTTTATGAACTTTGGATTTATTATTTTTTATATGATTTCCTAAATTATTACCAGTACGATATGTTAATGTTGTGCTTAGATAAGAGAGATTTGAGTTTTCTACTTGAATTTCTGATGAAAGTGAGACTGTTATATTTGATATTATTTTCAGTAGGGGGGTACACTCCATCAATCCCATCTAGAAGAGTTGTGGGCGCAAAACCTAAAAATCAAACAAGAAATTCGGCGAAATTTCCACATCTTATGCCACCACTTCAGAACAAGTTTCGCGTATGCACCTTCCCACCACTCCCTTGCCAAAGTTTAAGCATGCCAATAATATTGACTGAATTTACCAAAATTTTAGTACTTTCGATGCTAAATTTTAATATAATGGAAGCAGATGGATATATGTCCGTTAAAAAATAATATAAGTAAATGAAGAAATTGAACTTACTAGCGAAAGGTCAGTTTTTTAAAAATTTTATGAATGTGTCATTTAAATTGAAAGTACATGCAACACAAACATGAGCATAGTTAATGAAATACATTCATATGCAACCAGAAATCAAGACCAAATTTATTTACCCCAGGTGAGAACGAATGTTGGCTTGAATAATCCCTTCTCTAAATGTCTTCAAACATTCAACCTTTTGCCAAACTATAGGGAAAACATAATAAGCGATACGCCCCCTACCGGTGTCGAATATTACTAGAGCATGGGAGATAGATTGCTTTGTTTACATCTGTTTACGTGTATTTTATATGAGAAGTTGTTGAGTTTTAATTGTATTTTGGATCGTTTACAAACGTTCAGAAGTGATGAATCACTATTGTTGTGTATTCTATTGTTCATATTGGGCAAAAAAAACCGAATATAGCTTACATACCTTTCCGAAAGCTGGACAATTCAAAGTTGCATTCCAAACAAAGTTGGGAAACAAGGAAATGATGGACAGAGGAAAGGTGTGGATTCATAACTTGAAGATTGAAAAAAAATGTCTGAACATAAGAGAGTTGTTCTTTACAGTTTACTGAGAATAATTATTTTCCCTGCAGTAAGTTTGTGGATTTTTCCATATAGAATTATACCAACTGATGATGTGCAATTTTCAGCTAAGCGAAAACATAGAGTTTTTGAAGTCCAATGCTATTCTAACGAAAAATCTTCCACTTTTATCGGAATCTGAACCTGGGCCATCATCCAGAGATTCTAGATTATTGTATTTTCTTTCATGTAACAACCAGAGATACTATTAAAATAATAATAACAAATGATGTTTATTTGCACAACCAAAGAAACAGTTTATCATAACATCAAGAATATGAAATAAATCTGGACTCTATAGCTAGGTAAAAACTAAAATATTCAATTATATAATCAGGAAAACAGAGATTCTATCAAAAAAACCAGACTCTCAGAAGTCCACCGTACTTTTAGGATAGCTGTTATACGTCAGGAAAATTCAAAAAATATAATAACTTATTACGTTCAAACCATTCAAGCAGAGTATTCATATTAATTCTTCTTTTATTTCATGTTGTTTCTTTCAGTTTAGCTGGTAAGTACTTAGTTTTGTCCATTATACTCAAAAATTCTTCAGTTCGTAATGAAAGTAGACATGTCAGAGATGTTTTCTTGAAACTTTTGAAAGTTTATTTATTTTTTAAATAAGTAGGTGTTCTATCATACAGCCTTTTCATGAGGTATACATAGTTCCTTCAACCAATTAATTTATAATTCCTCTACTTTATTTTATTATTGATTTTCATGTACAATGATAAAAACTCAGTGTAAATTTCAACTTGATGTAGGTAGGTTATTTACTGTTGAACAGAGATAATATTGTCCTCAATCGAAACACAATGAACCACTAGAAAATACGAAGTCCAAAAAAACACAAATTACGAAGCTAAACGTTCGAAAACTCAAAATGATTTGAGCGTAAATACCATTACCAATCAATGTAAACAAACAGCTAATCTCCCATGCTCTAGTACCGATATTAGCCGTTCCGGCGCTACGATCTTAATTTCGGACGCCTATATGAAAAATAAAGATAGCTACTCCTCATTCAAAGCTGAACTGATGAGATATGTTGACGGCCATTGAATTCAAAATATAAATATGTTCCGGTACCAGCAATTATTGCTGATTTGGAACAATGCTTTGAAAAATATATATATGTATATTTTGGGAACAGATTTGTTGTTAATTGTTTTCGTGTTTTGAATGGTTTCGATAGAGCTTGTCCCGAATAATTTTAATTTGTTGTTTATTTATATTATAAAATGTATGTGTTAAATTTGATATTCTTTAGTCTGAAATATGTGATATAGGGTAAGAGATATTCTGAAATATGTGATATAGGGTAAGAGAGAAATAATTACATAGAAAATATTATAATATTTCCACATCACCGGATTATAATAACAACACAAGATATAACCTTTCATTTTCAATAAAAGTTTATACTGTTGACTAAATTGAAAATTAAGTAAAATAATATGGTTATATATTGTTCAATTGAAGTGTTAACCATTTTGTGAAATTTATTCCTCGATTATATAATTAAAATACCCTAGCGAGTACCCATTTCAATGATCACTCATTTCATGCATTCAATCAAATGAACATGTTGGGTTTTCACTGCTTTCTTTCGTTCAAAATTACCAGTTTCTCAGGTGTTCCCTCTCGAAATATTCTAAACAAAGTATACTACACTAGATAAATAACTCCATCAACTAAATTATCAGAGCATAACAAGAATATATTAAATTTACATCCACAAGCTCGCCTCAATCACATTGCCAATTTATTCACTTACCTTTTCGTATCTTTGCTTGTCTTTATCGGCAAGTGCTTCGAACTTTCCTTTGAGTTCTGGGTCGGCATCTGCCCACCTTCTACCAAGCTCTTTGGCTATGTCTCCTACACCATATTCTGGATTTTGGGCCTTCACTTTACCACGCTCGTCATTGCTGAACCAGAAGAACGCCGATCTGTAAATAGTTCATCGGTCAAAACTGCCATAAAATAATATGCTGAATTTTATTTATTTCGAAAATAACTACGAAAAAGATCAAACATATTAAAAAAAAAAAAAAAAAAACATTTATTGCCCAAACAGGTACAAGACCCACTTACAGGAGAGCGTTTCATAATGTATGTGTGTGAACAAGAACTAAAATCTAAGAACTAAAAAACAATGTTTTAATATTTTAACGAGTCATTCAATAATCATAGAAAAAAAAACAACAAATGTAAACAAACGCAATAACATATTCAAGAATGAAATACATGTACGAACAGAGAGGAGTACCTTTATTTCACATAAGCTTCATTAATCTCTGAGAGTTATGATAATATTTTTTATCTCTTTTTTAAATACTCCAATGGATGTTGAAAATAGATCAATTTTTTCGCATATCTGATTGAACTTTTTGCACATCGAATAAATTGGAGATTTCGATAGTATATTCGTTCTTGGAGTAGGTAAATAGAAACAAAGTGAACCTCTACTGTTCAAACGAGGTATATTAAAGCTAAGCTGAGACAATAACTCTGGACAATCAGTCAAATAGTTTGTGAGCTTATAGACAAATATGCAAGAGTGGTAAATTCTACGGTCCTCCAAAGATAACAGGGAAAATCTTTTTAATAATAAATTATTATTTAAACCTTGTTCGGGATAAATTCCATCAATTCTAAACGCAATATATTTCAAGAATCTTCGTTGAATTGATTCGAGCAGATGAATGTGCTTAAGGTAAATAGGCGACCAAATCAGCGATCCATATTCTAAGCGTGTTCTCACATATGAGTTGAAGAGAGCAATAAGACTATCTACGTTTTTGAAGTCCTTGCAGTTTCTAAAAATCAACCCAAGCATTCCCTTTGCTGCCGATGCAGTTTTAATAATGTGCGTTGAGAAACTCAATTTGGAGTCAAAATGAATACCAAGATCTTTTGTTACATCACACCGATCCAAAAAAATTTGATTTATTGAGTAAATGTATTCCACTGGTTTGATTTTTAGACACATATATTAAAAATATATGTTGCAAAATAATTGAGTTTTCTGTCAAAAATAATTGTGTATAAGTTATATACATAAAAGAACAAATAACGAAATTAATCAGATATGTCATAATGAAAAGATAAAGCTTTACAAATTTGTTCCATAAAATAATGACTACGTATTGTAGGTTTATATTCAATTATATAGCGTGGCGATACGTTATCCTTTCGTTGTATACACTCTTGCGTCTAATTTTTACATTGCGTTGACGACCGAGTGGTCTAAGTACTGAACTCTGGTGTGCCGTATTTCTGGGTTCGAATCCCAGAGGTTACTCCTGGCTTTTTTCATTTCTTTATTTACACTCTCGTAAGAGCTCTGAGCGGCACATTTCAATATTTAAAAAAATACGATTTAATATCAAATCGAACTAAAAAGCAAATAATTTATTTTCTTATAAATGAAACTCGTTAAATGCAGAGCTTCATCTCTAAGGTCGCAATTTCCCCCTCATATTACTCTAAAAATTCACTAAAATCGCTTTATATGTGAAACTACTCGTTTTAGGTAAAAAAAATACGCCCAAAGCAACCGCCTATCGACTCCACCTCTTTCAACTTATACCAAAATATGAGCGCCCTCATTCTGACCCGCATGCCTATACCCTATACAATGAAACCTATATTCCTATATTATATTTATATATATATATATATATATATATATATATATATATATATATATTATATATATATATATATATATATATATATATATATTATATATATAAGTATATATATATATATATATATAATATATATATATATATATATATATATAAACTCTTGATAATTATTAGCAATAACAGGCTGGTTGAATCTTAAAAAACTCGATTTTATTAAAAAATTGACGTTTCACTACGATATTCGTAATTGAAATTTCTTTGACATTCATTGATTTAAAAAATTGAAAAGACAGGGTTGCTTTGTATATGCTATTCAGTCTAATATTAATATTCAAAATTGTTATCATTAGATGGTAAGGGAAACCAAAGAAACCTTTACCTATGTAATGTTTGAAAATAATAATAATAGGGTACTATTTATCTAACAACGAAGAAATTAGTCATGGGAAAACATTAAAGAAGTGGAGTAGAATTATCGGTATAGCACGCTTATATGGAAGCAGCCGTTGACACGTGTTTCGGACTCTTTGGTCCTCATCAGAACGGCGTAGCCAAGTATTGGATTGAAAATTTGAAGATGAAAATAGTACAACAAACAAAATCCTCAGAAACGGAAGATAATCACACAATTGTGGTTTATTGTTTGAACTCTCCGGTATGGGAGATTTGGTCAAACTTTGCCACGGAGGCGATTAATGCTATCCGCGAGATCTAAGAACGAGTAAATAAACAATAACAATGAAATTAGTTGCTGGAAAATATTAAATAGGTAGAGCAAAATTATCGGAATAGTTCGTTTATATGGAAGTAGCCGTTTTTAATGAAATTTTTTATTTATTTAGAATTTCAAATCTTTTAAAAAATGTACTTACAGTTTATAACAAAGTTTAAAACTCTCAGCTTAAGTTTAGGATCATTGCCATATTTTCAGCTTGCAATATTTAATTATTTATTCGAATTGTTGTTGCCTGTGATCTATTCTTAATCTCTTGATAATTATTAGCAATAACAGGCTGGTTGAATCTTAAAAAACTCGATTTTATTCCATATAAGCGTGCTATACCGATAATTCTACTCCACTTCTTTGTTGTTAGATAAATGGTACCCTATTATTATTATTTTCAAACATTACGTAGGTAAAGGTTTCTTTGGTTTCCCTTACCATCTAATGATAACAATTTTGAATATTAATATTAGACTGAATAGCATATACAAAGCAACCCTGTCTTTTCAATTTTTTAAATCAATGAATGTCAAAGAAATTTCAATTACGAATATCGTAGTGAAACGTCAATTTTTTAATAAAGTCGAGTTTTTTAAGATTCAACCAGCCTGTTATTGCTAATAATTATCAAGAGTTTAAAAATAGATCACAGGCAACAACAATTCGAATAAATAATTATATATATATATATATATATATATATATATATATATATATATATATATATATATATATATATATATATATATATATATATATATATATATATATATATATATCATTTACATCTAAAATTCCGCTTATTTTCACTGTACTATTATCATGAACTATGGATTTTTAGATGAGTTTAGGGGGGAGGGGGCCGAGCGGAATCCCACTCAATCTAACGTGGGGGAGGGGGTGGTCTCGGCAAATAACACGTAATTTTCTTAATAAACAGTAGAAAATTGCAAGAAAACTAGGTTAATTAAGTAAACAATGTTTCTCCACTAAAATATGGCTAAATCATATATAATAATAATCATCGGGGTTTAATTATGCACTGATACAAGAATTTAATTTATTAATTATGAACAAGTATTTTTCAAACATTATTCCTTAACTATTAAAAAAAAAATACGCTACGATTTTTCATGAAAAAAATAATGCCATATCCTTTTAAAATGAACATACGACGAACTAATGATTTTTACTAAAAAATAATTCTGTATGACTTATTACAACCATTGTTTTATTATTAATTATGTTTTCTCCACATTTGTATAAAATATTACTATTTTACTTGAACTAATAGAATTTTTTATTGAAGTTATACTTTAACAAATTTCAGTAGTTCCTATTTAAGTATTTTATTATTTAATCTCATAGTGTGATTCTATGCTACGTCATCAAAAATCTCAAATACTAGTATTAAATAAAATTTATAAGAAAATTGTTTTTTTTAAATAAATCTATCACAGTTTAACTTATTTACATAACAAATATGCATTTTGAAAATTCTCACGTGAGATTCGAGGAGGAGGGAGGGGGTCAAGCAAAATCTCAAGACATCACAACAAGGGGGTGGGGGTAGCGAAAAATCACAAAAATTCTCACACGTAATTAATGTGGATTTTTCACATTTTTCTAAATTATATCAATACACATATAGGTCGAGCTAACAAAATTATCTTATGATTTTGGTCAGGACAAAGTATGAAACTATTGTATTATTATATCATGTATGAATTGTTTCATTGTAATTTAAAAAAATTTAGTCTTCATTGAAGAAGTCAAGCTGTTGGCACATTTTTATATACTTGTAAGATTTTTCAACATAACATAATATTATATCTGGTCTTCAAATGAGATATCCTAATATATTTGACTCCTTTTGAAAATTTCAGATCATTCGTTGGTAATAAAAAAGTGTAGATTTAAACAATTACACTAGTTTTGTTTATCAAAATTGATATTTGTTGGATTTCTTCTTCATGAGCAACTGGAAACGTTTTCAGGAGAATATTATTAAACGTCATTGTTTTTCACCCCAATAAATTGTTTGTATTTCAGTTTTCATTTCATATTTGTCGTTTTGAATTTTAAAAAGAAATAATTCAAGAATTATTTCGAAATTACTTAAAGATGTTACTTACAATGAACGTTTTGGTGCGTTTGGATCTTTAACTTGTTTCCTCTTCTTGCCTCTGGGTTTTTCTCCCTTAGGAGGAGTGTAGTTCTGCATCTCCGAATCATAACGTTTCTTATCATTCTCGGCCATCTCGTGGAAACGCTTCTTTTCCTTGTCCAGCATGGTCTACAATGAAATAAACAATGTTTATGTTATTGCCAAAATTAAATATAATGGAACATAAATAACTAAATAAATGTATATATATATATATATATATATATATATATATATATATATATATATATATATATATATATATATATATATATAGGTCTGAAAAGACTGAAATTATATTTAAATAAATCCTAAACTATTATTAAAAGAATAAAACATGAAATATTACTGTCGCACAGTAATAGCACTTTGATTAGTAAGTGGAATAGTTAATTTAAGCTTACTTTGATTGAATAAGGCTCAGCATTCATTAAATAATAACGTTAATCAATACTTTGAAAATATGTATTATAAAATAATAAATATAAAAATATTTAAGTATTTGAAAATAACTAATAGAGTACTATAGTAATACAGTACGAATACCGTAATAGTAATACAGTACGAAACTAGTACTAATATTTCGAAACTGAAAATTTAACATTCTGTATGTAGGTATTTTAATTCTCTATTTTATAAGGATTTTTAATATTGTTCTAAATACCATTATTTTGTCTAGAGCGTCTTTAGAAAGGTGCAAATATCGATAGTCTTGTCTAACTAAGGAAGTGCTAGGGCCCCCTCAAACCCCATGGAGTCGGCGCAACTGTATATATGTATATGTATATGTATATGTATATGTATATGTATATGTATATATATATATATATATATATATATATATATATATATATATATATATATTATATATATATATATATATATATATATATATATATATATTTAGTATATATATTATATATATATATATATATATTATATTATATATATTATAAAATATATGTATATATATGTATATATATATATATATATATATATATATATATATATATAATATATAATATGTATATATATGTATATATATGTTATATATATGTATATATATTATATATATATATATTATATATATAATATATATATATATATATATATATATATGTATATATATATATATATATATATATATATATATATATATACATATTAATACATTTTTTTTTGTTTTATCATATATATAAATATTTATATGTGTTCGCCGAGTTATTTTTTGTAGGCTTATTTAAATTTTATTTAAAATGGGCAAATCTGTTAAATTCAACGTCATATCTGACGGACACAATTATTCAAATTCATTTCGAACCCCTCCTCGAACTATCAGACATGTTCCAAATTGGTTGGCTGGCTCCGGTCGGGAGAAAAGGGAAAATGAGCAGGGGATAAAGAGAAGGTCGTTTCCCTCGTATCGAAGTAACCCTTTTCCCATTCTACAGCCGCCATTGATTTTAGGAGTTCGCAATACGAACCGGCGCTTGCGTAAATATTATACAATATATTAGGACATTATGCGGGGCGCCACATCGATGTTCTGCGTGTGGTATTGTAATTTCGGATATTCGACATTCTCGTGCTTTTAATGAATTGTTTTATGAGCGAACTTCATAGGCATTCGTACTGGTAAATATTGAGGTATCATTTACATCCCGTGAGAATGATAAAATTCGAGTGTTTCTATGATTTTCTAAACTCAAAAAAAAAAAACTAAAGTTACACACAAATAAACTGAAAATATAATTGCATATAAGAATTATTTATCTATATATAATAAATACAAAGAAAGTATGTAATGAAAATGCTCAGATAGTTCTAAGATACTAATATACTTCAGACTTTTCAAATTTCCATAACAATTAATTTCACAAATAATACAAAAAGTTGTGGCAATAATATTTCCATCAAAGATGATAAAAATACAGCAGACAAAAAGTGGAAAATTGATTATAAATTACTATCAATTTGTATGATGATAACTAGAAATTGAAATTAATAATTTTCTTTATGCAAAAATATCGATTTTAAAATCATTTATTCTGATAAAAACTCAGAGCAGTAACAATTCATTGACGATAAATTTGATTCAAGAATTAACAATGATCCAGCAAATTCTACAAGATGCAATACCACTATCAAAGCAGTTTATTATTATAACGTTAAAAAATATTATTCGTTTCAATTTTATTACAATTCTTTCTTATTTTTTTAAAATTTATTTACTCTCTAACGTATTTTTATTTAATTATTCTCCAAGATTGTTACATTGTTAATTTATTTCATTGTTTCTGCTATTCAATACATAATAAATATAACCGGGTCTCACGATACCCCACATCTTCTAAATTTCATTTATTTCCGTGTTTTTTGAGGATTGAGTTGATGTTAGGGAAGTTCCCAAAACGAGGTTCAATTGAAATATTTTACTACCGAAATTTTTATGTTGACTCTTAAGATATTTTGAGTGTTTTCGAGCAGTTTCTTTCGTTTACTTACGAAGAAAACATTTTATCTCAATTTGACTTGCCTTTTTCAACTCCTCCACGCGTATGTTAAGTTTTCTTAAGTGTCTTTAGGTATAAGGTTTTAGTAATGTGTATAAATGGCCATTCGGACATATTATATATTACATTTCATTAGCGTTTAAGACTCGTAAGTTTTTCTTTTTCAGGGAATTTATATTATGATACATACTATTTTTATTGACCTGCATCAAACATGTATAATGTAACGATGTTAAATAAATATTTCTTTCCTTCTAAGTAATAAAGGTTTCT
Source organism: Cynegetis impunctata (assembly GCA_030704885.1). Classification (NCBI taxonomy): domain Eukaryota; kingdom Metazoa; phylum Arthropoda; class Insecta; order Coleoptera; family Coccinellidae; genus Cynegetis; species Cynegetis impunctata. Next base: position 468,745 of record JARQZK010002913.1, on the reverse strand, counting down.
TTTCATTTGTCTGTAATTTATTGAACTGAATTTTGATTAGTGCCAATTTTGTATGTTACCTGATAAAATCTATTCATTACAGTTTTAGTCATAATTATTACAAGATTTTATCATTTGTGGAACACTATCCGTTGGTAATGTTGAATTTTTGAAAAAAATAGTTAATTATTTCCTACATTGTGAAAGAGTAGCAGACATTTGCACTTATTGCAGAAAGAATAGATACTTATTGTAAATGCAAATGAAAATTTGTAGGAAATTATCAATAATCCTTAGGTTCCTAGATCTTGAAAGAGTATCGCAATAAGTGTTATTTTCATCATTCATCGCCACATAATTCCGAGGGAAATATTAAAAAAAAAGTGCGTGCGTACAAAGTACACATATCAGAAGTGAAACTTCTTAGGCAAACTAATTTTCAAATCTCATTTATATTTACACTAATCTAAAACTATAGATTTCCGAAACTCAGAGGGTGGGAAAAACGGAGATATGTTATGAATTTAATTGTAATCAAAATTTGAAAAATGTCGAATATTAATACAAATTTATTGATGGACGGCCATCTGGCGCTTTGCCGCCTAATCGCGGTGAATCGCGCCGTCCTGAATTGCGAAAGCTGAACCGGTGTCGCAGAATCGCGACCGCCGTTCTCGCGTCGATACGTACGCGATCGTCGAGTCCGAGATGAAAATTTCGTCGTCTGATCGTCGAGTACGAGAAGAACGCGAGTCACACGACGGCGGTCACTTTCTTAAGCGCACAGTAACACGATTTTCCTCTCTCTCTCTCACTCCTAGAAATAAAAATTATTTCTGAAAACCTCTGGATCTTCATTTTCTATGTGCTTCTTGCTACGTTCGCCCTTTCTCACTCTCTCTCTCAATCGCTCTCTCCCGCTTTTTGGTAAAAAACGTCACATCCGTAAGAATTTTACCCTCATGCGAGCGAAGAAGTTTCGATTCAAAAAAATTATTTCTGAAAACCTCTGGATCTTCATTTTTTATAAATATTATTCAATTCCTGGAATATATTCACATGTTAGATTGTTTTTTATTTTCGAATAGTGTTTCACAACATTTCAAAACATATAGAACGATGATATTAAACACGGTAATATTCTTCATTCAGATACAAGGAAACGAAACTAATGAAAAATTTAGTTAATGATATGTTAATTGAATACGCTTTTGAAACATTTATACTGCCAGTCGACTGGGAAATATTAAAATATAATTATAACTCTCGGATATAATCAAAGGAAAATGAATAATTTTGTATTTCTTCCAACATTAATTTCAAGTTACAATTGCCACATGAAAATAAAATGCACAATTTATTAAGTTGTAGCTTTCTCATTTAAAATTAATTTGTATAGTGAGAGCAGATTGACTATGTATCAAGGATTGGTATAGAGTACAAAAAATATTTGCTAAAAATAAGAAGTCTTCATTAATATATAGTATATCTTCTTCAAATAACGAGAATCCAGTTTTATGATATTATTTAAAAAACTTTCGAATGGATACCGATTAAAAAATCCAACGAAACCTTATTAAGGTATATTCGAAATACTTCATCACAAAAAAGTAGTTACTCAAAATTCTGCTTCATATGACAGTTCGAAAATAAAAATAACTGAAATCTATTAATATTTTTCGATTAATCATATTCTTGAAGAGTTCGAAATATGAATACATATTAAAAGACATGAAGATTACGAAATAAAGTGAATATTTTGATACTTGGTGTAAATTGAGAAACATATTAAAACAATGGTTAATAATAACAATTTACACATTTATTAAAAGAAATAACGCATGACGCACGTTTCGGTGGAACTTCACCTTCTACAGATGCTAATGGCAAACTAACTATGTTTCTCTGTTATATCGAAAACAAGAACAAATTGTGTAGAAGGGGTAAAGCCGCGGTCACACTAGGCTGTTTAGCAGCCGCTACTAACCAGCCGCTGGCAATATCGCCAGCAGCCAACTGGATCTGAAGGGTTCACATTATAAACCTACTAGCCGCTAGTACAGTTGTTGCTGGTGACTTGAAAGCTGTGTAAACGTCATCTGCTCCCGCACCACTCTTCTTAGACTTTTTCACTTTATAAACTTCATTTCGATACGTATCGCGTAAACTTTTTATTTTTTTCTTCAATGGGGCCAATTCTGCTTTAAGTCTTTGTTCTTCAAGTTTTTCCAGTAACTCCTTGTAAGCCGAATCTTTGGCATTTCTGTTGATGTAGTCTGCAGTCGAAGCGTCCCACAGGCATGGATAACTTCGAAATATATCTAGGAATGTAATTATGTCTTTACCTGACCACTTGTTGCTGTCAACCATATTCACTGTTAATCGCAAAAATAAATAGATAATACAGTAAACGAATCCAACACTGCAAAACAAACTAGACACGTGTTAATTCACCAGCCGCTTGTTAGCCACTAGGGGTTCACATTGGCTGTCTGGCGCCAGCGAGGAGATCACGTGACTGCCAGCTGAGGGTAAGCAGCGCTCAAAAGTTAAACATGTTCAACTTCTGATTGTGGCTAGTAAACACCAGCCCGCTGGCATTTACCAGCCGCTAGTGCTGGGTCAGACTAGGCTGCTTGCTGGCAATATTACCAGCGGCTAGTTAGTAGCGGCTGCTAAACAGCCTAGTGTGACCGCGGCTTAAGTAGAAAGATGGTTACAAATAATTATAATAATAGGAAAAACCAATTCTGAACTGCTAAATTCTGAAAAATTAAGTTTAATTCCCTTAGTTTTAGTATTTAATATTTTAAAATAGAAATTGAATGTTTCGAAGTATTACATTGTTTAGTTTGTATATTTTTTTGATTTATGTGTTTATTTTTATGTTTTACATTGTTTAGTTTCTATATGTTTAGCTTTGTCAATAAAGTGTATTATTTTAAGACAATAAAGCACATTTTGATTTGAATACTCTCCTGTAGTTTGTCTTGATAATGATTTCATAACTCGAAAAATGTCGACTATCTTTCATTGCTAAATACAGTATCTAAATATTTTTATATAGTGAAACATAAGCCAAATGTGTTTTATTTTAAAGTTTAAACTTTATTCTTTATGATGTTACCAAGTGATGTGCGATAATTCAATTCAATTAAATTAAATTATAAGTAGGATATTTCAAACAGCGTTTTCATGTCGACTTATCATTATGGATTTAAGGAAATCTATCCACAGCCTTTCCTCCTTGAGTTGTAATTTTTTCCAATGTATCCAAATAATCCACTTCAAGTGGAAAGTCGAAATATTTACAAAATTCGAACACTTTTACATATTCACTTTATTTCGTTATCTTTATGTCTTTTAAAATATATTCATATTTCGAACTCTGGGAAAATATGATTCATCGAAAAATATTAACAGATTTCAGTTACATATTTATATTTTCGAACTATCATATGTCAGACTCCCGGTGAAAAAATTTCGAAAAGATATTGAAAAATAGACTAAATAAAAGTCTGGGAAGAGCTATCCCTCTATACTAGTTCGGATTCAAAAACAACACTTCAACTATTCATCCACTAATTATCCTCACTTCCAATATTCAGACTAATCAAAAAAAGGGCAATCATTCCGCTGCTATTTTCATGGATATAAAAAACGCCTTTGATAGTGTCTGGTACGATGGTTTAATATACAAGTTATGTCAGCTACAATGTCCAATATATCTAGTAAAGCTAATAGACGAGTTTCTATCTGATCGAACCATCCAAGTGAAAGTCAGTAGAATTTACTCCACAACAAGGCCTACCTCAAGGCTACCCTCTTTCACCATGCCTCTACAACCTCTTCTGTGCGGACATATACAGTCATCTCCCCGAAAATAACGGACAAATAAACAAAAAAGCCTACATATTACAATTCGCAGATGACACGGCCCTAATATCGCATGGTGGTTCAATGAAAGAGTGTATTAACAAACTTCAAGAGCTGACAAACAAAATCACAGCATGGATGCGGAAATGGAGAATTCTTCCTAACCCAGCTAAATCGAATTTTATCATATTCAACCACAAGATAAGCGTAAATTCTCCAACGGTCAAGCTCAACAATGTAACTCTACATCCCACAAGCAAAGATCTAGGAATTCAAATAGACAATAAGCTCAACTTCAAAGCCGAAACAAAATCAAAGAAACAAGCCACAATAACCAGAGCAAAACACTTTTTTGTAGGTTAGTGACCACCTACAAAAAAGAAGGAATAAGCATTGGCACTGCGAGCAAAATCTACAAAATGATATGTAGGCCTCTATTGGAATACGGACACTCACTATTTCTAAATGGAAGCAAGGCAATACTGAAGAACATAGAAATAGGGGAAAGAACCAGCCTTCGCAAAATGACAAAACTACGAAACCCAAACAACCATCTTCATAACCCATCCAATGAATTGCTGCATGAAGCCACACAAATAGAGCCGATAAGACTCAGCAAAAAATTCATCTCTCTCATAAATAACAGAAATATCATCCAACCACTTCTCCATCAGTACAACAGAAATAATCCACCGAGGAGGAGGCGGCCGGCCACCCCTCTGTTCGATCACCTATGTGAACTATAATACAAAAATAAACTCGCACTATGCGAAAGAAATAAAAAATATAATATAATTATAAAATTATAGTAACTGGCTGGAAGACTTAGGTCGATAGCCCTTTGGAAGTTTCCAATAAATATTATCTCTCTCTCTCATATGTCAGGATTTAGAGTAACTACTTTTTTGTGATGAAATATCTCGAATATATCTCAAGATTTCGTTGGATTTTTCAATCGATATTCATCCGACATTCTTTCAAAATTATATCGTAAAATTGGATTCTCGTGTATTTAAAGAGGAGATACTATTATTAATGAAGACGGCTTATTTTTAGAAAATATTTTTTATACTCTATGTACTGACATACCAATCCTTGATACATAGTCAATCTGCTCTTACTATACACATTAATTTCAAATAAGAAAGCTACCACTCTATAAATTGTGCATTTTATTTTCATGTGGCAATTGTAACTTGAAATTATTGGTGAAAGAAATTCAAAATTATTCATTTTCCTTTGATAATATCCCAGAGTTATAATTATATTTTAATATTTCCCAGTCCACTGGCAATATAAATATTTCAAAAACGTATTCAATCAACATATCATTAACTAAATTTTTCATTCGTTTCGTTTCCTTGTAACTGAATGAAGAATATTACCGTGTTTAAAATCATCTTTCTATGTATTGAAACACTCTAAAGGTCTCTTTGAAGATACAAAACAATCGAACATGTGAATATATTCCACGAAGGAATAATATTTATAAAAAATGAAAATCCAGAGATTTTAAGAAATAATTTTTTTGAAGTGAAACTTCTTTGCACTAAACAGGGAGATAGTGTTAGTGTGAGCTTAAGAAAGTGACCGCCGTCCTGAGTCTCGCGTTCTTCTCGTACTCAATCAATTTGTATTAATTTTCGACACTTTTATTATTTTAATAATTTTATAAAGAAATAAGAAGACTAACTTTTCACAGGTTGAAATAAAAATCTATTGAGTAAACGCGTTTCGTCATAACATTGACTTCATCTCGTAGTTTTATTTTAAATTATGGTATTACAAAACAATCTATTTATACGAAAATTGAATATAACAGAGGGGTTCCTAGAGAAATTAAATAACAATAAGCAATTCATTCAGTTATTTGTAGATACATTGGACAGATTAAGGAAATGGAGGAGAAGGGCTTACTTCAATCTGGTCGTTAACTAGGTGTCCGGAATTTATATATTTATTGATGTATAGGGATTCCCAACAGTTGGTTTTATGGAAAATATTCTCTAATTGTAATATATTATAATTGTGATTAAAGGTATGGTTTTCTTGAATAAGATGACACGCATAATTAGAGTCAGTTTCTGCTTTATATAGCTACGTTGGCGTCCGTGTATTCGAGTTTTGAAATTTCTAATTGAACGTCCTATATAGAATTTTTCACAATCGTTACAGTCGAGTCTATAAACACCAGTACGTTCATCTCTATGAATTTTTGATTTGTTGTTTTTAATCAATTTCCAATGCTATAGGCATCTGAAAATAAGAATGCAGCGCCAATGTGGCCAGTCGTATAACGATAAATATTGACATTGGAATATTTATGTTGTATTTGTTGTGTGTTTATTTTTGAAATATAATTTTACCATAAATATGAAGACTTTTCAGGC
>JARQZK010002913.1:407500-455000 GCA_030704885.1 Cynegetis impunctata | reverse complement strand
AAGAATGAATTCATCTAAACTAGTCCCCATCTGGCAACAGTATGTAGTGAAAATGATTTTATTAATGGTAGTGAATTTTGTTTGAAAGATGATGTTATTCTGGTGTAATTACATCTTCGGTTTCAACTCAGATGACTGAACATATGCTTTGCAAAGATACGTATAATTTAACACGAATATTATTTGGTTTCGATTCAATGAATAAAATTTAATATTTTATGAGAACACTCACGACGTCTAATTAGTTAAACGACTTCATTCATTCTGGTTTCAAGTTATGTCAAAAATAAAATCATTCCTGATACATATTTGAATGTCACTCGATATGATTTCTATGTTTCATTAACGCAATATGTTGAGAAGTTCGAACGCAATTTTGAATTACACAGCTCTCGAATTGAAAATCACCTACGAGAAATGTTTATTATGATGGTCTTTTTGTTGATTTTTATTTAAATTATAATGTTGTATTAATCTCGATTAATAAACTTCTTAAATTTCAAATAAAGTATACACTAATCTGGAAATATGTATCTGATTAAAATTAAATTATTGTAGATATTTTTGTTTGTATACAACCAAAATTATTAAATAAGTACAACAAAACCACAACGTAGATTAAGGAATAAAATCTTTTTTCATGCAACGGCAATCTTTTCACAATACTCAAATTTTATGGGCTAATGTTTTGCACTTATATCCGAATATTTCCATCTGTAGGTTCTTTTATACCATTATGTTATGTTATATAAAATATTAAAAAAATGTTAAAAAAATATCAAAAATTATTTAAAATAAAGAAAAAATTCAAACGAAGAATTACTTTTGCTACCCTTAATTTTTTTTTAAAAATTGAGGTTTTTATCAACACAAATTTTAAGAAATAATCCAAGTATAAAAAATTACGTCACACGTTAATTTTTTTTTTTTAACCCCTGTCATTGTCACATGTAGACATACTGGTGAAACCCCCTACCCCCTTGTGTGAAGTTACATATTTTTTAATTTTATATTTTTCCAAATTTTTTAAAATTTAAATTAAAAATAATATTCTATAAAACAGATATATCAAGTTAATTTCGTGTTTGAGCATTTTAAATTTAGACAACATGTGACGTCACAAGCTTTGTAACCCCCCTCACACAATTCACATTCCGTTGACCTCCTCCGACCCCCCTTAACGCGTGACGTAATTCACGGATGGCCCCTGAACTGGGACACATGAAACTAAGAGAACGTTTGAAACAAAATCGGTGTTACCACCGGCGAAATATCAATTTGAAATATGGTGCAAGACTTCCGCTCGAAAAAAAACTAGATTCAAAGCAGAAAACGTCGGTTCGATTTTTTAAGCTGCCAACTTCAATTTATTTATTGTTAGCGCCGCGGGGCCCTTTTTTATTTACCATCGAAGTAATGACCATGGAGTTTGGAGTGAACAACCTCCGGCCAGTTCGTTCTCTCGCTGCTTTTATCATAATTCATTTCTGGGAAATTAGTCATTACGTTATTAACAGATATTACAACACAACTATTTTTGAGTATACCATGATGCTATTTTATAATCGGAGAATGCAAAGAAAATTATATTCCGGTTTATCACATACCTTTGAACGAACAACTAACTATTAGTAGAAAGTTTTACATCATTTTACATCCTGGATGATTCGTATGTATGTATATGTATATGTATATATATATATATATATATATATATATATATATATATATATATATATATATATATATATATATATATAGATATATATATATATATATATATATATATATATATATATATATATATATATATATTTATATGTATATTTATCATTTTTTTGTTAGTCTGGTTTCCTGTAGGTAGCAAGATGGGATAGTACTGATTGTTGGAATTAAGATTTATAATTCTTAAAATGGATGTTTACATATGTGACGAAGTTTCAAGATTCATCAGCTTTTCTGTTCCTTTTTTACGACGTGTTTTCAAAATTTATATAACCTCACGTTAATGTCTTGATAAAGGAAATAACCATTTCCGAAAGCTCGACCATATGACAAAGAGTATTCTTTAACTTAGCCTTATTCTGACTGCAACCTCAAAAGATATATATATATATATATATATATATATATATATATATATATAAATATATATATATATATATATATATATATATATATATATATATATATATATATATATATATATATATATATATATATATATATATATATATATATATATATATATATATAAATATATATATATATATATAAAATATATATATATATATATAAATATATATATATATATATATATATATATATATATATATATATATATATATATATATATATATATATATATATAAATATATATAAATATATATATATATATATATATATATATATATATATATATATATATATATAATCTCTTGATAATTATTAGCAATAAAAGGCTTGTTGAATCTTAAAAAACTTTGATAAAGCCAGGAATGTCGTGGCGAAACGTCAACTTTTTAATAAAATCGAGTTTTTTAAGATTCAACAAGCCTGTTATTGCTAATAATTATCAAGAGATTAGAAATAGTATAAATAAATCTGAGAAAAAAATTACGTGATATTTGCCGAGACCACCCCCTTCCCCACGTGAGATCTCGCTCGACCCCCTCCCCCTCACGTAATTAATGGATGTCCCCTTCCCCCCTCACTTAATTAATGGATGTCCCCTAATATCAAAATGTGAACATGATGATTTTAACTCAAAATTTCATAAAATAACGAATCAAATAGACTCACCTTCCACCTTTCTGCACATTTCCTGGAGAATTCAGCGAAAACAACATTCTCTTCAGGATGTTTTTTCTTGTGTTCTTCCCTACACGTCTGTACGAAAAATGCGTAAGCAGTCATACGACCCCTGGGTCTGGCATCAGCCTTCGCACGCGGCATTCTTCCTTTGGTAGCTACTGGCGGTAACTGTTGCTGAATCTGCTGTTGCTGCTGTAATATCGACTGATGGTGGGGCGAATGGTGGTTATTCAGTTGCTGGTGATGCCTTTGCTGAGCTTCAACAAGCGCCTGGTGGTGCTGCTGTAAAGCCGCGTGTTGAGCTTCGACCTGCTGTCGTTGCTGCTCGTGGTGGTGCCTTTGGATAGCCTCGTTCTGTTGTCTCTGGGCCTCTTGATGCCTCTGGACAGCTTCGTGATGCTGCCTATTGGCCTCTTGCTGTTGTTGCCTATGCACTTCTCCTTGTCTCGCTTGGGCTTCTGATTGCTGAAATATTCAAAAATGGTCGTTATGTATTATCGAGTATTTTATAAGAAAGGATAAACACGCTTATTATTTCCAATGGATAATTGCTAAGTGCTCCATATCAAATCATTTATTCTGCAATATGTAACTTGTGAAAATAACGTTTCATTATGATTTGACTTATATAATTGTAATTTCAAAAACCTTGTTGAACTTTGAAAAAACAAATTTTTAGTACATTTGATTGGTCAAAAATATGAGAAACTGCACGAGTGTGGAGTTTTTTTTTTAATATAGAAAAATATAATTCTTAATGACATTCGAAAACAGTTTATGGGTCAACATTTCAAATGTTTTGATGCGTGAAAAACGTTTTCAAATTATCAAAAAATGGTTTCTATGTATCAGAGGCTTCGCCGAAAAGCTTCATGATTTCTCTAAAGAAAACTTGACAATGTCAACTGGGATAATCTCGAGAAGGCGTAGAGTGAGGATGTTTGGCCAAATGGGGCTCTCGTGTCTAGATATTCTTTATTCAAAAAGGGAACACCTCAAGTACCGGAAAGTGTTCCTCAGGTATAGAAAATACCAGGGTAAATCATCCTTTTGGTTACAAAGATAATTCAAAAACTAGTGATTACAAGCCTTTATCTCTTTTATTTTAAAATGTACAGTGTTTGAGTACAGTGATGAACAAATGAAACTTATTAATGTCTGAGAATGAAGTGGATATTTTAGGGATTAATATTAATAATACTAATAATAATAATATTGCTGAACACTGAAAATTATATACAGGGATGTGATTTAATTTAATTTGATTTCATATTCTATTAATGAGTTTGTAAGTTTCTGTTTTCTTTGTTTTGAATTGTCAAACTTTTTTCTTTATATTACCATTATTTCGACTTTTTTCATTTGTATTGAGAATACTCATTGGAATTAATAAATTGTATCGTATTGTGTATATCGGCTTTCTAATGCCTTCTTGATTTCATTAAAAAAAAAAGTTGTCGTCGATCATCGTTTCAATGCTCATGGGGCAGTTAAAACGTTGCGATCTTTTCAGAAAGTTCCTATCTTAAAACACAGGCTGTCAACGCATTCAGAAAAACTAATTTTCATATCATAACAATATACTTTTCTGATTAGACACGAACAGTTATTGCCAGGTAGGTTGATCTTGATAAGCTGAGATATCATATCAGAATAAAAAACTATATCGATTCAGAAAAACTCCTTTCACAGTATCTATGGCGTAGGTCGTCAGCCAATCCTTAAATTATGCATATATCTGGAGCTGTAATATTCGTCTAACATTGACACATCGACAGCAGCAATAGCGGTCTTAGCTGTCAAATTTCCCCGATAAACGTTGCTTCTCAAATTTGAGACATACCTCTAAATGTTTACAATATACAGTTGGACAATATTCTCCACAACTATAGTGTCCCCTATCGATTTCTCTAGTATAATTTGGCCCATAAAAAAAACAATTCGTGTAATTTTAAAGTACAATGCAAGTTAGCCTTCAATTAATTTAGCGTATAAACTTCTCGACTAATCTACACAATATAAGTTACATCACTTCTTCCGTATACTGGACTCATCGAAAAATTAATTTTTGAAACAGTAATGAGGTGTTGAAATGTAAAACAATACAATTATTAGAGTTATAGTTAAAATAGGAGCATAGCTATAATTTTTTTCTTTGAACCTGTTTAAGTATAAAAACGAACAAAACGAGAAAGTTTCGAAAAATTGGTTGTTTATCCAAATTATTATCAATTTAAAGTTAGGTGAAAATCAAGCTGCAGGTTAGATCGAGTTACACAAACGAAAGCTTTAGACTTCTTCCTACAACATTCCTCTTACGAAATTAAGTAATTTTCATAATGCATTTAACAAATCCTCCATAAGTAACACGAATAAACAGGTACATATGTACTTGTAATACTACTTTGTTTTTCATCGAGTTTTTGGCATTTTTTTCACAGCAATTTTGACTATATTTCTTCCTTCGAGAGACGGGCGAAAAAATGGTTTTTATACTTGTTAGGGTAGTACAAATATTGCAATCATATTCATAAGAAGAAGCTATTTAAACGTCATCTACATGAAATATATATTCCTGTACGTAAGGCAGATTCTACCTCGCAAATCGACATTTTACCATGTTTCGTGTAAGAAAAGCTCTTTCTGTGTATATTTTCCTTTTCATCCCCGAAGAAAATGTAACAATCGGGAAGAATAATATTATTTTATTCTCTAGAAAGAAATTCAATTATATTACCAGTTTCAGTAGGTACAGAAGCGAAAGCAAAAAAAATACCATTTGTAAAAATAAATATATAACTGTTACATAATTCATAACAATAATTGCTAGCTAAGTTATACCTACGTGTCTAGCTATCGTTATTTGAATAATGGCATAGGTCTCTTAATAAAGTTTAAACACGAAAATATGTCAACCTAGCTTAATTATTTTTTTACCGATTAAAAAATGCACTAATTGAATAGACCTTAAACTTCTTTGCCCTAGGGAGAAAATGACGAACGGAAAAAAAATTTAATTAGCTACATACGCCAACAGCATTGAAAGTCTATTTAAAATTCCATCTGAATTGTAAGTCCATTTTAAGTGTACCCAATGAGATCTTTCAAATGAAGAATTCAATGATCTTATTCGTAAATATATTAAAAATTACTCAACGAACGTTCTTGACTTGAGTTTCACCTGATTACAAGTCTGTTAGAAAAACTCGGAAATGGATAAAAATTAGAGCAAATTCACTAATTAATTCACCCTTGTTTCGTAACTAATGCATTGAAATTTAGTAATTTAGTCAATTGTTTAAATTTTGTCAAAACACTTAAAGTATTAAGAATATCTGCTTTTATGATAGCTAAAAAGTAGTTATTTATGTACCAAGTGCGTTATATAGATCCTAACGCACGTGGTGCATACAAGATTTAATTTCTCACGAAAAAATTATTTTATTATAATGAAAAATCGATTTTAAAATCGGTTCATTGCTCCTATACTTTCCATTTTCCTTCTCATAGTAGGCATGTCATTTGTTGATATTTTGACGTTTGTGAATATTTAGTGAATGTCATTGCTGCTTTCTTTGTGTAGTCTTATAGAAATAATGAAAATGAATTTACCCAAGAATATCATAGCAAATGCAGCCGAAGCTGCGAATAATTCAAAGTCGTATTAGACAAGAATTATGAAGTATTTAATCAATGGAAGTTGCTTCATTTCTCCTCGTACAATGAGCGGGCGTTATGGTCCATTATGTCCGCTCATAACGCCCTAGGGCATAATGAGTGTATTTATAGCAACCGTGTTCAAGGTAAAATCAACAAATGATATACAAGTGAAAAATAAAAATGTTTCATGTTTCACTTTACTTTATTGTTACCAACAAATTATGTAATGAATGCGAAACCAAGGATATCACAATATCGATCCCAACACGTCAACGACAAATCGAGTGATAACCGTTATCCAAATTTGATTACGATAAACTGTCGATAAAGCAATGTCAACTGAAAATTTGTTATTTAATAAATTTGAATAGTCCAGAAGAACATTTCATAAATAATCGGTTGAATAATGAAAATGATAGGTTGTACTCTAAAACTTCACAGTTTTGGATTTTCACTATATAGTTGATGTAATCCGTCGTTACTACGTGATAATTTAACATGATGAACAAAAACTAAATTTGATTTCACTACGTTTAATAACACAAAAATACTTTGAAAAATATAACACAGCGATTGCAATTTCGGTGACAAGCCCATCATCGGACAGATTGAGTTAAGAACTGAATACATAATTATAGATATGCGCTTACGGGTCGGGTGGGAAAGAATTATTGCAAGTACCTAAATAGACAAGAGGAACATATTTCAAGAAGGGCTAATCGAAGTGGATTTCCCAAATTGGTACAATAAAATTTTCAAAAATCATTATTGTTTGAATACCCTAAATATAGGAGAATATATCAAGTCAATCTGGTCGATCGTTCAAGACAAAATTTAAAGATCACCGAAAATCTTTTTTGAAAAATAAAACGGATTCAACGTTCTCAAATCATTGCCGTGAAAACCACCACCAGTTTCCACAAATAAATAACTTTCAAATTAAGCACAAATTACCGAAAGGAACCAAACTAACTTACTTAGAATCATTAGAAATTTTTAAACTCAATCATAATGCAAAAGATATCTTGCTGAACGACCAGATTGAGTTGATGTATTCTCCTATATTCAGTGTATTCAAACAATAACGACCTTTCTAAGAACATTGTATTGTACCAATTTGGGAAATTCACTCGATTAGCAATTCTTGAAATATGTTCCTCTTGTCAATTTAGGTACCTGCGATAATTCTTTCCCACCCGTAAGCGTCAAATCTATAATTATTCTGTACTCAGTTCTTAACTCAATCTGCCCGATGATGGTCTCCCGATGATGGTCTAGTGACCGAAATTGCAATCGCAGTGTTATATTTTTCAAAGTATTTTTGTGATGATAAAAGTAGAAGATTCAAATTTAATTTTTGTTTTTCAATATATTCTGTTAAACACAGCGATTGTTTCGTCAAATACAATGCCTTCTTCAGATGTATAGTAGGTACTATACATCTGAAGAAGCCACTGTGCATGGCGAAACAATTGCTATGTTTAACAAAATTAGTATAGTGATAATCCAAAACTGTTTTATTCACAATATTATAATGGATTTTCATCAATTAATCAGAGTTATTTGGAGTAATTTTCAAACGTTTGAAGTGTATCAACAGACTACGTCAAATTAATACGAGTGGCATACAAAATTAGAAATCATTTTCAACATATCTACACTCAAATATAAAATATTAGATTTAAATTTAGACAGTGTGTATATATATATATATATATATATATATATATATATATATATATATATATATATATATATATATATATATATATATATATATATATATATATACAGGGCTATTCAAATTCGAGTATATGCATGGGGATTTCGATAACGGTAAGAGATAGAGGGATGGTTAAATGGGGGCAAAGTAGCATATTTCAGAGGTCAGTTATATGGATAAAAAAAATCTGATCTAGCTCCTCTAGTTCTGGAGTTATATAGGAAAATTCGAAAATTTCGAAATCCTTTTTTTGACTATATCTTTTTATTTAATGAATTGTTTTCAAAACAATTGTCACTTTGCCATTGCCACTTTTTCTAAGCTATCTAAATATCTGAATAAAAATTATATACAGGGTATCGTATAAATTGGGCCACCCTCAACTTTCAATTTTCAAATACGGACCTGTATTTTTTATTGCGTTTTTTTGAATGCCAAGAGTCATGTTTTATATTGACGTAGTATTTTCATCTGAATTACAGAGTGTTCTGAAAATATTGAACTATTACCAGTAAAATTTCAACATTTTTTTAAAATTCCAGCTCTAATTAAATAAATATCATAGAATAAGGTATAAAATTCCTAGGATTTGGAAGATAATCAACATTATTCGACGAAAAATGTCTTCTTCAAGAATTCATTATATGCACATAAACGTACTAGGAAGAATTTCGCATTTTCGTACATTGATCATGGGTTACGTGAACTGAAATATGGATGAATTCTTGAAGAAGACATTATTCGTTGAATAATGTTGATTATCTTCCAAATCCTAGGCATTTTATACCTTATTCTATGATATTTATTTAATTAGAGCTGGAATTTTAAAAAAATGTTGAAATTTCACATTATGCCCTAGGGCGTTATGAGCAGGCATTATGGATCATAACGCCCGCTCGTTGTACGAGGAGAAATGAAGCAACTTCCATTGATTAAATACTTCATAATCCTTGTCGTATACGACTCTGACAATTAATTATTCGCAGCCTTGGCTGCATTTTCTACGATATTCTTGGATCAATTCATTTTCATTTCCATTATTTCTATAAGACTACCCAAAGAAAGCAGCAATGACATACACTAAATATGATGACAAAAATATTCACAAACGTCAAAATATCAACAAATGACATGCCTACTATGAGAAGGAGAATGGAAAGTATAGGAGCAATGAACCGATTTTAAAATCGATTTTTCATTATAAAAAAATAATTTTCTCGTGAAAAATAAAATCTTGTATGCATCACGTGCTTTACTTTTCATTTAGGTTTTCCCATCCTCATTTGTATTTTCCATTTCTATTTCATAAGATATACCATTTATAAAGTTAGTTTCTCATGGAAACCGTATTCTCGTTAATTTTTGCGCTTTTACAATAGAATTTTTTGAAACTGATAAAACTGCTATATCGCATTCAAGGTATGAGGAACATTAATACAGAAGCAATATGGGTTTCATTTGAGAATAACGAGTTTTGGGTGTTTTAGTAGTTGCGTAATTTTATATTTTTTGATCACACTGTAGAATAATTTGAAAAAAAAACAAAAATATAAAAACCTCAATTATACCGATATTACAATCAAATAAGTTTGAATCTTTCCGCAATAAAGTTGTATAATATATTATTTTTTTTGAACGAAAATTTGAAACTCCCTCTTTTAAGAATAAGAAGTATCCATCATATTTTATTTGAATTAACTTTGTTTCATAGTTTATTGGTGATATGCACTGTAGAATTTTTTTTTAAAAACAACCTCAAAAATATGAAAACTAAGAATAAATGCATCTATGATATGTCAGTCGAATAAGCTTGAATTTTTTAGTATTTACATTGATGTACGGAAGCCATTTTTTGGTGAAATTAATTTATATTTGAAAATAGTAGATTTTAGGTGAAGGATATTCTATATGAAAAGAGCATTCAACAAAGGAGTCAGGGGTGTTTGACTACGATTTCTTTTCTGATCACCCTGTAGAATAACGTCAAAAAAGCTACTACGAAAATTTAAAAACTTATTTTCAAAAAGAAGCATCCATCATTTTTCAACTGTGTTTTAAACCGTTTTTTGGTATAACGATTAAAATTTCAAGTAGCATCTAAAATATGAAAAATAAAATAGGGCGTTCCTGATCGAAGAAAGCCATAATTCTAGATAGATGAAGCACGCCAAAAAAACACCACATCAAAATTTTTGGTTTTTAAATTAGATCAGTTTTCTCTATAAATACATACGGTATATGTGAGTATATAAATGTATATATAGCAAAGAAGCCTTGTCTGTTGATCATAAATAAACAAAAAGAAGCATCATTAGTTCCGCAGTCCAATAACATTGCCTGAAATATTTTTCATTATACTAAACTAGTACTAACTTTTTTAAATACACATCTCACAAAAATATCTTTTTGTAACTATATGAAAAACATTTAATGGATTTCAAAACACTAAATAATACTTTTCGATTAACAAACGATTAGTAAGTATTTTTATTCGTATTAACATTAACCAACATGCAGAGTTAATTAAGCATTTTTGTTGGCCTGGCGGGCATGGGAATATGTTTATCTATAAATTTCCGCCGAGCTTGTAGGCACACCCAATAAAATACCATCAAGGATCTCCACCTGCGCCTGTCTTGACCCCTCAGCCGAGAAATGTTTGACCCGCAAACGGGGAGGGGCGGTTTTGATAGTGAGGAACCCACTTGGGCCTAGTGGCTCCATAGGCGGGTTCATTGGAAACTATTATTACACGCCAATTTTAAATTAACCCAGCATCGTTATTACGTTAGAAGGAATACTTTTTTCGACACAACCGGCATTTTAGCTCATTCCAAGTTGAGCAATATCACAAAAACATCAGTTTGATCTTTATGTATTATGTTACACCAGGAACTTCATGTATGATTTTTTTTCGGTAACCATACATACTATTAATTATACGCAGCAGTTGCAGATAAACTGAGTAATGCACAACGTTATCTCATGTTAGTGGGTTAATTTTATTAATGATGTGTAACTTAAATTATTCCCCATTGGAGTTGTAGATGTTCATGAATATTTTTGACAATAATCTCGACAATATTTCATTAGTTCGTTTATTAGATTGTGCAAAGCCAAATTTTCATTCTCTCTATTCAAAAATATTTCTATATGATTACGGATGACTTCTTTTGAAAATAACTTTCCTTATTTCCATTTTTATGTTTAGTTAGTCATAGATGTTTGTTTTTGTTGTTTATCTTTTGTTAACTAAACCTCGGGTTAACCTCCTATTCACGAATACATATATATTTTTCCCTAAGAGGCGTTCCCTCAAATAAAAAGGACGTTTATCTCACTATAATTTGCACAAATTTCTTGACGTTTCGCCATTTTAGTTGAAAATGCAACATATTCAATTTAATTGGATTTAATCATTATGTTCCACTGTTTTATGTACTCGATGTAATTCTGAATATATATATATATATATATATATATATATATATATATATATATATATATATATATATATATATATATATATATATATATATATATATATATATATATATTATATATATTATATATATTATATATATATATATATATATATATATATATATATATATATATTATATATATATATATATATATATATATTATATATATATATATATATATATATATATATATATATATATATATATATATATATATATATATAATATATATATATATATATATATATATATATATATATATATACATATATGTGGGTATGTCGCTTCCTGTCAAAGTTCGACAAACGCTTTCAATAGCCTTTTTGATGATGCGTTGCCACGTATGTTCGAGAATCCAATCTTTCAAGTACTTCGTGGGTTCCACTTTTTTGTCTCCTCTCAGGGTTGTGTTCTCCATTTCACCAGTTTAATTTCTTGGTATATTTCTTTTTGGTTAGTGATACTTAGAAGGTTTACATTAGATACTTATTGTGTTGCTGCTTGATCTTCCACGTTTCTGCACCATAGAATAGTACAGACTTCACGTTAGAGTTGAATATTTTTAAGTTTCGGAAAAAAAGTATGACCTCCATAAGTTATTCATAATTCCAAATTCTTGTCTTGCCTTTCTTATTCGATTAGGAATGTCTTCCTCGGTGCCACCGGTCGTTGTTATAGTACTTTCAAGGTTCACTTCAACTACGGAGGTTGTTTCAATAATTGTAAAAGAATCATTGTTGTTTGTGCAGATTCAAATTGCTTTGGTCTTACCAGTGTTATAGTGATGGATAGGTCGAGAAGTATTCCAGACATTTCCTTGAACTAAGGAGGTTGTTTCAATTATGAAAGGATCATTGTTGTTTGTGCTGATTCTAATTGATTTGGTCTTACCACTGTTGCAATTCTGGATAGGTCGGGAAGTATTCCAGCCATTTCCTTGAACTAAGGAGGTTGTTTCAATTGTAGAAGGATCATTGTTGTTTGTGCAGATTTGGTGTGATTTGGTCTTATCAGTGTTACAGTGATGGATATAGGTCCAGAAGTATTCCAGACATTTCCTTGAACTAAGGAGGTTATTTCAATTATGAAAGGATCATTGTTGTTTGTGCAGATTCTAATTGATTTGGTCTTATCAGTGTTGGATAGGTCGAAAGTATTGAAGACATGTCGGCGTGGCTGTGAGACAGAGATCATCTGTACAGCTAAGGTCTTCTCTCAAGCTGAAAGAGGTCCAACTTTCACTCCTACTACTCTTGGTAAATATTTTAGTTTTCTTTGATCCAGCGCGTTTAATCCACAAGGTACAGACTTTCTTATATTTTGTACTCGAATAATGGACCTTCATCCTTTTTTTGAAGATCTATTCTGTGTATTTCAAAAGGATATTATACCTAGGATAGTATTTTATATTTATGTGTATTATTCGTATTTCGTTTTCTATGCAGAAAAGTTCTTCATCGTATATCAAACAATATTATTTACTTTTCCGAAATATTCAGTTATCTTCATTTTATTACCACTTCCAGGAAATAGTGAATAACCACATTATTCGTCTATTACAACATCGTGTCGATTTTCACGTTCTTCTATACACTTCGTTAAAACGTTACAAGATATTAGATGTCACTTTAATATAATGCGGTCCTGCAAATTTTGTGATGAAACACTTGTGAAAACTAGGCAGAATACAAGAGTGCATGAGCTGAAGTCAAATACCACCGATAATTATAAAAATTTTCTAATTTACTGATGACAACTAAGACAATTGTGAAACTGCATAATACTTTTAACAAAGTCCAAAATCGATGAGACATGTATTCACATGATTCTTGAAAAATGAAGACTTCTTCACAAGTAAGGAATTTTTATTTAGTTTTTCTATTATGAATGGACGATGTTTATATAAATTTTAGTGATGTTATGATAATATTCAAGTACCAAGTTGGGATTTATAATGAGTTTCCAACCGATTATCTTTTAATTTTATAGTCAATACTTCTCAAGTCTTCTCTCGATCAGTGAAAGTTTGGTGTATATCTGTCAAATTATCAATACAAAATGGTACATTTTGAAATTCTAACCAAGTACAAGTAGCAAGCCAATGATGAATGTTGTTATTTTTTTTTTATATTCAACATTTACTGGATACATCAAGAGTATCATTATAAAAACTACTGTTTCAATCTTCAAGCTTGTACTGTCAACTATTTAACATCGATGGAATGTCATAACAATTCTGAGTATATATTGATAAATATTTACTTATCATGGTTAATTAGATTACAGGTTATTTACATTTATCTTCAAGTCCACGAAATTTATTCCGAAACGCATTATACGTTAATGAAAAGAAAAAACAATTATATCATCGATAATGTTTTGATATTATTTAATAGTAATATAGATGATGAAGAGATTCTTGATTGACGACCTGAGTGAATTGACTTTTCCTAGTATTTAAGGATTAATGTTTATTTGTTAAAAAGAATTTGAAAATGACTGTTGGTATAGATCAGTGGTTCTCAACCTTTTTTTCGTCGCGTACTTGTTGAAAAATATGTTCACTAATTGTACCCCCTAGGATAGAATCCTTAAAAGTCCTACTAGCATAAGAAAAATGAATTTAAAGAGTTCTTATTCGGTGTGACAATGAAATGCACATATGTAACTGTAAAATTTTCTGTATTAAATTGTTTTAGAACAAACACAATAAAAGCCACATTTCAAAAATACATAGCATATTTATAGGTCACTTGTTCGTTAATGTCTTTTAATTTTCTTCATAATCAAAACAAGTTCTTTTCTGTATCTAATGATAATTCTCTGTATCTGCTTGTCCTCACTCAGCTTCTTGAAGTCTGGTTCAAAAGTAACTACAATCTTAAGTCCAGTGTTTTACTGTACTCGTTCTTTATGAACGCGTACTAGGATAACGCTCTTTATACCGAGACATTCAATGGAAAAAAAATGATGGCTAGGTCAGAAAGACTTTGGTGATATCTAACCAAAACTTAAATATACTTAAAAGTAAGACTTACTTTCAAAATCGGATTTCAACGTACTGTCAGTAGAAAGGTTAATGAGCATTTTTTTTGTGTGGAATACTCCATTTTCGCTAATTAAGTTATGCTTTTTGTAGGTACAGAGGTTGCTGAATTGAGAGAAAAATTTAATTTATAAAGTTACGCCATTGCTCTCTACCTTTGCGAGAACCCCCTGGAAACTATTGGAAAACCCCCTGGGGTTCGCGTACCACAGGTTGAGAACCACTGAATAGATGAACTTCAAATTGTTAGTTTTAAAACTGAACTTATGAGTAAAATTGATGTGTGGATAAGTAAAACTAACAGTATTAGTACGTTAAAAACAAACTATGAAATTTTGCAACCTTTTCCGAAGTCCGAAACATTGTTAAAATTGCAATAACATTGAAGAATTTTGCCTTATGCTTGTGAAAAAATACCAAAAGTTCTGCAAACTTGGAGTAGTATTAATTATATTATTTCATATCGCGTATCAAATTTGCAACCAATTTAAGGGTATGGAACATTTTTTTATTCAAAATTAACGTTTTTCTTTGATAAATTGACCAAACAAAATTCTAACAGTTCTGCAAACTTGACAGATACTTCGGAAAAATATACCGAACAGTTGTATAAATTTGCAACCTTTTACGTTGACCGGAAGATGTTTATTTATAATTTTTTTTAACTCGTGGTACTTTTTCGAGCAAGATGGTCTTGAAATAATTACAAAAGTTTCTAAACTTGGTTGCAAATTCAGAAAATATCTATTCTGATGCATTTGCAACCTTGTACGAGGTCCGGAAAATGTTGCAAAAATATGATTTTTGGATTTTTATAGTTTTGCAAATTGCATTAAGTTCCGGACCGCGTACAGGGTTGCAAATGCATCAGAATTTAGAATAGATGTTTTCTAAATTTGCAACCAAGTTTCAAAACTTTTGTAATTACTTCGAGACCATCTTGCTCGAAAAAATTACCACGATTTAAAAAAATTATAAATAAACATGTTTCGGTCAACGTAAAAGGTTGCAAAATCAAACAACTGTTCGGTATATGTTTCAGAAGTATATATCAAGTTTGCAGAACTTTTGGAATTTTGTTTGGTCAGTTTATCAAAGGAAAACGTTAATTTTGAATTTAAAAAATTTTCCGTACCCTTAAATTGGTTTCAAATTCGATACGTAATATGAAATAATATATGTAATACTACTTCAAGTTTGCAGAACTTCTGGAATTTTTTTCACAAGCATAAGGCAAAATTCAATACTATTGCAATTTACACAGAAAATAATAATGAGCCTGATATCAATCACTGCCAATGATTGACCGCATATTCATTATCATAACGTATTTTTCATTAGGACAATGTCCAAAATTCATTGATAATAATGAATTGCTGTGATTGATCAATCAACGATTTTGTTGTTATAATGAAATCTAGGCCATTATGATAATGTAATTAAATCATGAATCTAATGAAAATAGTCATCATCATAATGTTATTTACATCAGAGCAATGTGAAAAATACATCAAGTTAATGACCACATAGTGATTAATACTATGTACCTTTAATCATCACGACACATTGTCATAATCCCTCTTTTAATAAAGCTATGTTCAATAGGCATAACATTAATGATTGAAAACATTAACCTATGTATAGTTCATCATAGCAATGCACTGCATTCATCACCTAATGTATTAAGTCATTCGGTCAATGTCCGAGAGCATTGGGACAATGCTTAAAGAATCATCGATTGATGAATTTCTGGCTGCACCCCCACCGTCTCAACGTAAATATGCCAAATTTTCGCCTAATTCGCTATACGAGTATCTATCTAACGCTAACAGCCAAACGGTGAAGTGTTATTTGTGTATAAGTAAATTTTTGTGGAAGCAGTTTCTTTAGAAGGTGGTAAGTACAGTAACTGTATTCTTTAAATCTTGTTAGTTTTTTATAACATTTGAATAAAAGTTACGAAAATATTTTTTGCCAGAATACAATCTCAAAAGAATAAATAGTTACACTGAACAGTGTTGAAAGAGACGAAAGAATGAAAACATGGCGTGTTTCGAGCGCTTATAGTAAAAATATATAAATATATTGCATTTTGAACAATTTTTATATTATTTCGAGAACTACTATGAATTTTGCTATAAGAAATAGATATGCTCAATAATGGAACTTGCTCATACATTGTTTTGCTAAATACCCCTGTAAATTCAGTAAATTACTGAAAAGAAAATTGTATTTACAAAAAATCTACTATTCACTAAAATTTGACGGTCTACACTATTTCAACATCACCTTGAAAAATAATCATTTATTGCAGGTTGTGACGATACTTGTAAGTGTGATCTGGATCTGAAGTAGACCCCGAAATATTCCAAGCACCTTCATATTAATTCAGTATTTACTTTTCCTCAATACAAATCATGGTCGGACAACTATCTGTATAACAACCCAGAGCGCCCTCCACCAAAGATATTGGAAACCAACAATTCACCGCTGAGATCGAAAATGCAGAAACCCGTCGCTAGAATACAAACTTTCTGACATAAGATGTCTACTTTGCAACTGTGGCGTAGGTATGTTCTTTTTTAAAATTATTGAAGAATTTTCCTTGTTCATCTTATGTAATATATTAAATTGTCCATGGTCAACAAGTATATTTTTCATGATTTTTAATTTTATCTTGTATAATTTCATGTATTACCTATTACATTCAATAGGTATAATATAGCTATAGTTGCAACTAACTATTATAACTTTACTTCTAGATCGATATGGACTCAACCATGAAGAACGAAAATGATAATTTTTTTCTCAAAAACTGTGAAAAATTATTGCATTTCTGTTCAATGGCAATGTCAAAGACAAGGCGATTGAGTATTTACTAGGCCCATTGGAAATCGAAAATATCGAGGAAAGTAAGTATCTGCTTGTGTAGATTGTGTATTTCAGTGAATGGTGTTCACCCCGTGATGCTAATGTTAGTAGTTCAAAAAGAGCTTGATATTATTTTTCTATGTCAGGGTTGAAAGAGAACACTTTTTTCATTTGTTATGAAATCAAATGACAGCTTGAGAATAATTTTATACATATTTCGTGAACATCATTTAAAGTTCATAACATACTCATTTCATTAAAAAGTCCCAATGAAAAAGAAAATCAGTTTTCTAAAATCTGGAATTCACCTTTTTCATTTTTGACCATAATATATTTTTATTTCTAGATGGGCGAGATGAAGCAGCCACCAACAAAGTTGTAAAGAACGATATTACTGGAAAAATGCATACCAAAAAATTTTCACTTACAGCACTCATTTTTATATCTTGCAAAAACACCACAAGAAATTGAAGAATGGATATACATTTTGAATTCGCAGAAAACTTCAATTCAATCTTTTGTGTTCGCAATTGGCGAAGATATAACAAAAATTCAAGGAGAGTTATATACATACTTCGATGGAATTAGATATAAGTTTTTCAATGTTATTAGAGCTGTTAATAGTTGTTTAAATATTATTTATGTTTCCAATTTAAATTTTTCTCCAGAAAGTATTATGTTTTTGTCGTTTATTGAATACTTTTTTTTAAACCTCGCGCTAATCCAGGAATTGTATACAGTAAAACACATATCTTATGTCAATATTTGAAAAATAAATTGTATTATTCCAATTCAATGAATCTTTTGTGTCTGTTTGTAGTTATCTTTGCAACGTACTCGTTCGACAGTGCCATCATAATTGCTTGGAGCATTAGCAATAATATATAGACATTTTTTCTCTATTGGCAATTATAAACCTGTCACTATAATAATATAATATATTTATATATATATATATACATATATTATATATATAAAATATATATATATATATATATATATTTATATATATTATATATATATATATATATATATATATATATATATATATATATATATATATATATATATATATATATATATATATATATATATATTATATATATATATATATATATATATATATATATATATATATATTTATATATATATATATAAGTCTAGTCTATTTTATTTATGAAAACAAAAGGTGCAACCAGTAGGCTCAGATTGATGTATTTTTACATTATATTAACGTCTTCGAACATTGAACGATGTTCGAAAGTCATTGTGCGCATGGCTTAGAATCAATGTATCGCTGATTGAGTCAATGTCCTGGATTCCTTAATTCAATGACTGCAGGTGATCGGTTGATGTACAGAAAACATTAATATCATGCTGGATGTTGATTGACTGATACACAAAGGTCATTAGTAGAATGTACTTTGTTTTGAAATCCAGGTGATGAAATCATGCCTCTCGGGGATTGATATAATCACTTGAACATCAAGCAATCAATAATAATACATTGAATCAATGAACTTGAGCATCGGTTGAAAATTGATGTCCGAATACATTATCTCAATGGTTTTATTCATTATATTCACGTACGTTTTTCGTTCTGTGTAAAAAATGTTCCGGACTTCGGAAAAGGTTGCAAAATGAGATTTGTTCCTTTCTCTATGTAGCATTCACTTGACCAAAGTTTAAAAACTTTTGGAATTATTGTTAAATTTTCGATTTTTAATGTCCAAACTGACTGGCCTATATTGATACAAATTGGAAGAATGTGTGTTAAAAGAGCAAATAGGGCTACAAATGTAACAAAGAGCTTCAAATTATGTTGGTTTAGAACTGTAGATTTGTATATAATTCAGGAAACGAAATAATAAGATAAATCGATTTATCTCCCGTACGTCAAATTATCCAATGAATCGCAATGGCCGCACTAGGTACAATGAGCTAGGGACCAATTACCTTACTCTAGTCGATTATGAAGAATATAATTATAAGATAACTATGCACGTCCTATACATTCATCAAAATATTCTGCTCAGTAAAAATAAAGGTCAAGAAACCAAACCGAGGTTTGTGACCGTGGTGGCCGAATACGAAATCCAATTATTTCAATTCGTAAATGTTAGAAAACCGATTGAATTAATTAGATACAGTACAAAACATGAAGTTTCTTCAGAATCGAGAATAATGTTTCTTTGAAATTTTCAAGAATAAAAAACATGAAATTTTGATAGAAAATCATTAATAATCATTTGAGCCTAGTTAGAAGTTAGGAAAAGATGAATATGTTTCTATTTAACATGGTTTGAAGAACATTAATTAATCAAAAAATTATAGATGGTATTTATTGAAATACACTGAAATTCTATAAAACCGATACTTTTCACAACACCCAAACAAATTTTTAATGACAACCCAAGAAGGCGTTTGAAAAATTGTTCTCTTAGAACCTGTCAGGCATAAAGCTGAAATATAGAATACTTAAGCGCTTTTTGTTGTATGTAGAAACAACCTAAATAAAACTATACTATTTTTTGATAATTGAGTAGGTATGCCCTCAAAGCTCACAACATGACCCACCCCGTACGTGATAGAATATTACAGAATTCGAATAAAATATAACAGTGCTTTCATCAAATATTTGATCAATTTTAAATAATTTTTCCGTCGACCTCTAAATAAAAGCTTACTTTAACGTACACGAAATTGATCATTAATGTCCCATTTTAATGTACAATTTCTCCTATTTTAATGTATGATTGTCATGGGCAACCAAACACAGAAGTATCCAGCACGGAATAGTTGAATTATTCTGTGTCTGTACTGCCATTCCACAGAGAAAAGGAATTCATAATTCGAATCGAAAAATTTAACTTTATACAAAATAAAGTAGAAACTGCGGAAAAAATTTTATGCAATAATAGTGCGAAAGTAATTAACACTTCAGCTTCCACCAGTTCCACATATTCCTTATCGGATATTGTAGGTAATGTGAACTATTCAGAATGTCACATGTCTAATATTCCATCTATGAATTTCTCAAATTGTTCCATCGGGAGCATAAATATAAATATATCGAAATGAACATAGAAATTTATATTGTGTCAAATGTATCTGTTATGCAAAATAAAAATTTATTTCAATCAAGAATTTATACTCAATTCATGATGAGGTCGACGGAAAAATCTCATAATAAACTCGTTTATTAATGTAGCGATTAATGGTCTCCAACTATTAACATCTCAACCATTAATCGCTGTCATTAATAGTTTATTAAATAACTATTAATGAAAGATTAGGTATATTATATATACTTTATATATATATATATATATATATATATATATATATATATATATATATATATATATATATATATATATATATATATATATATAAATAATTATTAATATCTATAATGGTCACCAATTAAAAGCGTTCTCTTGGAAATTTTAATGTTAACAAATGTGGTAACACCTAAACATTTATGTAATGTATAAACCTCAATACTCAGTAAGTTGAGTTCCTGAAATTGTAGAGTTGACATAATATTGTTGGTCCATTATTTGTAAAAGTGTTCTTTGTATATTTTCTAGACGCCCTGAAGAAAGATTAAAATAAATACGAAAGCTTGGCAAAGAAAACAGAATATCATTGGTGGAAACTAGGCCGATTCCCTTAGAAATTGAAACCTATATATAAATAAATAAAAGTGTTTCTTGCATGTGTTGTATTGTTACTATTTGTCTTTTTTTATAGCAGTAACACGCTATTCGAGTTTGAGAACTGACTTTAACAGTTAACGTTTGGTGACCAAATTCGTGACTTCCTCATCTCTTTTCCAACTGAGAATTTTGAGAAAGTCAAGAATTTCGCGACGAAACGTAAACTGTTTAAGTAAGTCGATTTTCAAACTCAAGTTCATATATTCAAAACAAACTTCCTAGAAATTGCATTTACAAAAATTCACGCGATTTTTTTAACCTCTTCAGTATAACAGAGTAATTCAAAAAATCATTATAAATGGGAAGAAACAATGAGATTTACCGATTATGTAAGTTAACACCATATGGTTTAATTAAAGAACCTGTTATGATCCCCGAAATTCAAAGAAAAAAACTCTAAACATGCAGTATTCATCTTGGGACAATAACAATACTATACCTTCATATGGTGAATCGACAAAAAAATTATATTCCTTATAAAGCTTCACTGTGCGATATGATTCAATAACTGATATAATACTAAAATTCCGAGTTTTGTAATACGTAGTCTTCATAAAGATGCTTGAGAGTAATAAAAGCACCTTTTCTCAAAAGAAATAAATGGTTAGGTACAAATGTAGAACATTTTGAAAGCTGTATACAAATTGATGACTAGAATGAAATATTTTGGGCAAATCAAGGTTTTGTCACTAAAACTTCAGGGACAATATATTACTTCAAGTGTTTGTTATACTGTTACCTGACATGATTCAAATGTTTAATACTTATATCAAACAGTTAAAACGTTTTTCGTACTGTAGGACTTATAATAAAATATGTAGACTATACAAGCAGATGTTGTTACAATAGTGTAATAAAGATACTTATTCGCAGAAGAATGGAAACCCGGGTCCAGGTAAAAGGCCCCTTTCGAGTACCTACCGTGGGCGAAGTTGTATGTACATGTGCCATGGTTTGTTGAGGGGATTGTTGCGAGAGCATCGAAGAATGCATATTGTCTATCGTGGAGGGTGGATACCACCACTGTGCACCCGATGCGGGCATCGTCATCGTAGGATTGCCACCCCCAAGTCTGTAATCGTATTCGCGAATCCCTTGCGCCCCAATCGGCGAAGTACTAGACGCGTTAGTAACGTTCATTTGCGGATTCTCGAAACTACTGGCCATTTTATAAGAGAACAGCTGCTGAGCCTGAGACGCCGCAGTGCTTGCAGCCACTATCTGCTCCTGGTGCGCCTGATGCTGGGCCATCTGCTGAGCCTGCTGCTGCATCAGCTGCTGCAGCGACTGCTGCTGCTCGTTATTCCACCACATTCCTGGATCAGGTCTAGCACCCCATCCGCCAGAATGATGCTCAGACATATCTAGATGAAGCGTTTAGGTGGGGCGCAAGGTAGATTGCGCATTAACCCGACTTCTTTTCGCACTAACATTAAACAAAAACAACACCACACGTTGATCTGTAACATAAACACCGCGATGGATAGCCGCGACGCGACCGGAATTATCACAAACGAGCGTTCCTGGCAATAGGAAAATAATAGCACGAGCACAAGTCGTGTCTCGGACTCTGCAGAATGAATAATGAACGAATCGTCGGAGCGCGCCAACCGATATCTGCTATGGCGTAGCCTCTGGCGGTAAATGTGGCAACGGCGCATGGGAAGACAAGGGACGCCAATAGCGGCATCTGACGACCGGCAGCGCCCTCACACGCAGCGGAGATGAGCGCAGGCAGCTGTCTCCCCCTTCTTTCGAGCCGGACGGTCAATAAGACAATCTCCCGGGCCTATCTGAACATGTAGCCCACGCATTTTATCATATCTTAGCAACGGGTTATTCGATATTTTAATTAATCGAACCTTTTACATTCTTAACTCGTTTTGCGTGAGTCGCAAATTAACTTGAAAATCAATATGCAACGTACGAATGAATGCCTTGCGTATTAGAAATTTTCTGAAACATTGATTTTTGACGAATTGGACAGAAATTAAAGCCATCGATTTTAAGATTTTCCTGTTTCGTCAATTTAGTATAAGAACATTGTATCAATATTTAGTTATAATTCTATTCATAACATTACTGCGCGACAGAAATATTTAATGTTTTATTCTTTTAATGATAGTTTAGGATTTATTAAAATATAATTTCAGTCTTTTCAGAGCTATATATCACAGCTCTGTAATAGTCTAAAAGCATAATTATTACTATAAATTAAATTAACTTCATACGAAAATACCGTGTTTCGTTTTTCAAAGCCAAAAAATGTGTCAGGCATTTCAGAGTCAACTGTTGACTCTGAAGAGTAGGCAGATTGAGACTTCAGAGTTGACAGGAAGCAGTACGGTTAGTGGAGTAGGCAGGTTGAGACCACGCAATCGTATTGTTTCCGATTCCTCCTAATTCGATTCGTGGAGTAGGCAGATTGAGGCCACGAGTCTGAATTATTTACCTTCTAATTCTCCTGAAGATGGCTTCGCAAAAGGAGCCGAAACGTCGAGATTTTTCAAATCTTTTACGCGGTTCATTCCGTGAACCAAGTTTTTCAAATACTTCCGACCGCGGAAATCTTTCTGAACATATATATATATATATATATATATATATATATATATATATATATATATATATATATATATATATATATATATTTGCACATTCCAATTTACGACGACCGGTTTTGGAACTAAACAGGTATACGCATATTAAATTTGCAGGTAGTAGTTCTAGTCGTAGAATATTATTTTCAATACAGGAAAAGAAATGAAATGGGATACGAATATTGAGATTTCAAAAATTTAAGTACTCATTTTTTAGCTCATTTATTCTAAAATTTTCATCAGTTTAGTTTTTTTACGACATCTACTACAATTATGGAGACTCACAAGATTATCCATGGATATTTTGTTAAAGTTCTTGATCTAAATCACCGAAATTCACAGAAAATGTTGAAAGTGTCCATACTTGTAAAACTAAGAAAAATTAAACGATTAGAAATTTTTAATATCAATCAACTAGGCAAAAAACCCAATATTTAAATTCCACCTCAATTTTTTTATTTTACGGAAACTCGCAAAAAGAATTTCTACCTGGATATTGAATATATTTATACCTGAATTGTTGTACATTTTCTTGAAAATACCAGGGCGTATTTAATTTAGATAGCACATTTGTTATCAGAGGACATATAATCTTTGACATGGGAAGAAAACTTGCTACCATTTTGTGACATTAGACAATCATAACATTAGAGTCCTCCACCATATTTATTAAATTCAACCAGTTTTCGTTTCACATTCATTATTATCTTCTTAAGATTCAAGGCATTTGACGAAGTTTGTTGAAAATTCTGTAAAGTATTTCTTCATATCATTTGAAAGAATACCAACATTACCAATACGAATATCATTTGCTTACTAGTTTCTCTTAGATTAAATATTGTAATAGTGTGATTAGTTTATGTTATTTTAGTTCAATGATTTGATTTATAAGATCGTAATATTATTTTGAAAGCGTTTTATTTATCGCTTTTATTATATATTTTTTTAATCAATTATTTAAAAAATTAAGAAGCGATATGTATCATTGAAGTTTCTTTCTTGTAATGATTGTACTACTGTCTTCTGCCAATTAATTGTATGTTAAAATTTTTCGTTATAAAACGGAAAAATATATAATATAAGCATATATAATACACATATAAATTTACTATGTTTTCTTGACATCCCCCACCACGAAAAACTTCAATATTATATCAGAATACAAGACAAATCATACTCTAGCAATTAATGATTTAAAAACAATAAAACAAATCGCATTAAACAATACTATAACAGCCTCAAAAACAAAATTATTGAATATTGACAAAAAACACATACCTAGTTATTATAACCCAAAATAAACAAGAAAAAAATATGATGAGTTATTTTATTCCTATCTCAAAATGATACAAAGAATAATTGATAAAAATATACCACAAAAATTTCATTTCAGAGGCAATTCCCAATTTGAAGTCAAACAAAAAGTAGATTTCAATAAAATCCATATTTATAGAATTATATAGAATATAAATTAATCAAAGATTAAAACAACGGATATCTAGGAACCTTATAATTTAACGATAAACTTTAAAAAATACTTATCAATATCCTCTCATTAGTTGACTGTAATTTTTTATCTATTAATTGTTACGTAATATAAATTTAACTTTTAAGATACTAAGCAATCAGAATAGTTTGAATTACACAATATTGTTAGAAAACCACATCTTTGATTTTAACGATACCATAATTGAAAAAAATATGACGAGGTGTTTCGCCACACTGAAGCATCATCAGATATAACTACTAAATCTTGAACCAAAACGATTGAAACACGAAATTAAATCGTGAGGTGATGGGTAAACTAGTACAAACTACATATTTAGCACGAGGAATTATTTAAGTCCACTTGTTAATTCTGTAAGCTATCAGACTTCTTATACCTGTTATTTCTAGGGCTTCCGAAAATTTCAATTTCAATATCTCTATGTAAAATATGCAAATTGTATTGAATGAACGATTGGAATAATAAGAACCTCTGTTGAAAACAGTGCATATGTTCTTTAGTTAATTCTTTTTCCGAAGATTTTAAGTGTTCTACGTATATAAACTTTGTTACAGTCACCATATGATAATTTATATAAACCCGATTTTTAGAATTCACCCTTTTTTGTTTCATTGTTCTTCATATATATTGGCCTAGTTTCTTTTTATTAACTCACTATGGACCTAGAATTGAACTCCGGTTACGAATGGCTTTCAAACATGTCATTGCCCAATTAACAAATTATTTAAACCACTGAAATTCATCAACATACACAACTAACCCAGGATTCGAACCTAGCACGACTGCTTCACAAATGCTCTATAAGGCGTGTGTGCCTGAAGAGTTTTTGGTAGGGTGAGCGATATTGATATTATAAGGAGAAAATAACAGCCTCATCAATTAAAACAATTACATAATAATATGAAATCTTTTTTCAATTATGTATAAAACATTGATTAATATCTGACATTTTATTTGATATAGATAAAAGAAACGAGGTTTTAATATGAGAATCGTCAAATAAAGAAAATTTCTATTTACAAAATCATGACATAGAGACGAATCGTTGAATAATGTTTTAATAAAGAAACAAACTATACAGATGTTTAAATTTTTGAGCGCATTCTCAAAAAGACAAGACCATCAAAATGAATATTCTTCTTATATACAATGGACATTGAACACAGGGGTTGAAGTACATTATACCTGCTCATTGCAAATGGGCCAGCGTTAACAATTTTCGTTACTTCTAAAGATATTAGATTTCTATCCTTAGTACCTGGGAGTAATAATTCAGATTTGTTAATGTCTGTGGAGTGTTTTTCAAACAATTGTCAGAAAATATGGTAGAATATACTGTACGTAAGTCCTCTTCTTTTCTTGACACGTCGTGTTTTTAGCCATTAGAGAAAGTTTAATATTTGCTTGTTCTTTATAAATTCAAATTTAAACAAATGGACCCAGTCTATATTCATTATTAACTAAAAATAAACCCAAACTGTTTTTGTTTATTCTTATTTTATTTATTCATGTTATTTATTAGGTATACATACTATTTTATATCCTACATTTGGAATGCAATTCATATTTTTTGTTTGTTCTGCTTATCTACGAGTATGGGATAAATTATATATATATATATATATATATATATATATATATATATATATATATATATATATATATATATATATATATATATATATATATATATATATATATATATATATATATATATATATATATATATATATATATATATATATATATATATATATATATTTATTACCTACTTATTTGATTTGTCTCCCGTGCTGTATTTTCACTTATTCTTTAACTTTCATGAAAATTGTATGTATTTTCTGAGCAGCTGAGAAATGCAATCATCAAACCCATATATAAAATGTAGACAAAACAATAGTTGAAAACTACAGACCTACAGCTTATTTCCCTTTATCTTAAAAAATTCATAGCCAAACACAGCTAAGAAACTATCTCATCCAACATGGTGCATACCTACATCCTATATATTCACAAAAAAAATTGTTTCTACACCTTAAAATTCGAAGAATGGCATAGGTTTCTTTCAAGATTTGCAAAAATGTTAAGCAATAGGTATGTACAATTTAAAATGGAAGAATATGACACAAAAGAATATATTCAATTAACGAATTCAAATTAAACGAATTCACGATACATTAAAAATTGAAAAACACTTAATATCAAATCTAAAACGTTTAAGAATATACGGATTTTTTTTTAAATCGCTTGTAATGAACCAGAATAAAATATATCAAGCAACATCCATAAATAACAAAAGATACTTAACTCAAATCTTCCTCTCAACCAACAATGCATAACATAATTGAATTTAAATTAGGTAGGTGCTTATTTAAATCTTACAAAAAATTTTGAGCAGCAGAGCTCCATCAGTAAGTTCGTATTTTTCGCGCGAAATGTGATTCTAACGGATTTAATTATACCGGGTGTTGAAAAAGTCCCGGTACGGCGGGTCATTTTTTAATAGAAAATTTTTTCGGGAAATTGAAATATGGAACCCGGAAGGAAATTTCCCTGGGAATCGATTGGCGCTATCAGATTGGGGTCACGAGGTCCCCCTGGGGCCCTGCGAGACCCCACTTGAAATTTTTAAATTGATATTCGGATTCCTCGGGAAATTTCGAGTCCGTCTGTGGCGGGGGTTGCATTTTGCCTGGGGGTGGGTGCCACCCCTTCTTGGGGATAAAACATTTTTCATTGAAAATAAGTGCGGAAATCGATAAATTGACTAATTCTGAGCAACTTTTGTTCCATGAAGTTTTTTCTGAAAGCCAATACTTTTCCAGTTATTCGCGAAAAAGAATCTGAAAACGTGATTTTTTGCCTCAAAAAATCACGTTTTCAGATTCTTATAATAATATATTTTTTGAGGCAAAAAATCACGTTTTCAGATTCTTTTTCGCGAATAACTGGAAAAGTATTGGCTTTCAGAAAAAACTTCATGGAACAAAAGTTGCTCAGAATTAGTCAATTTATCGATTTCCGCACTTATTTTTAATGAAAAATGTTTCATCCCCAAGAAGGGGTGGCACCCACCCCCAGGCAAAATGCAACCCCCGCCACAGACGGACTCGAAATTTCCCGAGGAATCCGAATATCAAATAAAAAAAGGGGGTTGCTATCTAAAAATTTCAAGTGGGGTCTCGCAGGGCCCCAGAGGGACCTCGCGACCCCAATCTGATAGCGCCAATCGATTCCCAGGGAAATTTCCTTCCGGGTCCCATATTTCAATTTCCCGAAAAAATTTTCTATTAAAAAATAACCCGCCGTACCGGGACTTTTTCAACACCCTGTATTATCAAAAATAATCCTTGAATAGCAACCATAATTAAAAAGTAGAAAATAATTTATTTTGTTAAAAAACAAAATTTCAGAAGTGCATCATGGTTGCGGGAAAAGTTGAAACCAAAGAAGGAATGTATGTACTTCAACAGAGGTAGCCTAATTTCAACTATTCACTATTTTTGAAAATTCATTTGTTGAAAATATTGTCAGATTTAAACAAAAGTTTGTTTATTTTCAAAGAACCATCATTATACAAAGTATAAGAGCTACTATTATTAATTAATTCGCATCATAAATATTCATTAGAACATAGTTTTTTATTTCAGTTCCAGATCATTTTTGAATAGCTACAAAAACACTCAAGTTACTAAATACTTATTTGCTTATTTCCATTGACATTTTAGTTACAAAATTCATCTAATTCAAAGAATTAATGAAGTTATATGACAAATCTGTTGGAGATGAGTAACAGAACAATTATTTTAATGAAACATCTATCATTTTACTCAAAATTCCTCAATTGTGCAAGGCTTATTATCGTTAAAACAACCTGTATACAATCGCCCACAAATCTAATTTATTAGTCACTAGGGTAATCTCATTTGTACTCCTACCTATCTATTTACACGTAATGAGCTTCTTGGCAAAATTTAATTTTGGTAATAAAATCAGGGCCGTAGCCAGAGGGGGCTGAGCCCTTTCTGGAATAATTTAAACCCCTCTAGAAAAGATACCAGATATTTGTTTATATTTAATGATGAAAGTACCTTTTTATTTTTTTCATAGTTTTCTATGAGAGATTTTTAATTCATTATTTTTCATTAGAAGAATTTTTTTCATTTTTCCAAAATGTTTTTAATGAATATTCGTCTTCCAGTATACTTTTTTTTTCTAGGTAAAAAGACAGAAAAAGCTGTATATTCTTGTTTTTTGTTCACGTTTATTCATTTTAGTACTATGTAAAAAACAAGCCCCCTCAAGAATTTGTTTAGCCCCCTCTAGAAAGCAGTGCTGGCTACGGCCCTGAATAAAATATTACCAACCACAAATGTTATTGTTCAATAATTCCATTATAGTCGACTATTTTTGATATGTATACAGACGATCGTATTATATCAAATTCCAAAGAATCAATATTATGAATCGCACATAATATAATTTATCTTAATTTTCAAAAATATAGAAGCCCGCAATTTCTGGACATAGGTGAATGCACAGTGAACATTTGTAGGATAACTTCATACTGCGTTCTAAAGATTTCGAGAGTTATGACATATTTTGAATAAAATAAGGGAAGTCATGATGAAAATAATCAAAATGGATAATTTGTTGCCATACATCGAGATGGTATATGGATAGGTACTGCATTTACTTATTACTTATAAGGTTAACATTGTTCAATGTTTTTAGTTATAATTTCAAAAAAATCTTAATATTTTTGGCTCCAAACTTCACAGATGTATGCATTTTGAAATTAGCTTTCGATAGAGTCCCCACTTGACCCCAACTCTAAAATAAATTTTTTGAGTTAATTCAGCGTGCTCAAACATTTTTGAGCTCCCGAAGTTTTAATGAGAATTAAAGAATATTTTATGTATGAATTGAAAATTTTGTTTTTTTTTTAAATTAAATAGATGAAAGTAAAAGGGGAGGGGGACTTACTTTATACCTATAAAAAATATAACGGAAAAGTAATTGAATGATTTTTCGAAATGCCTAAAAAAGTTTTGCAATATTTTTTTAAGAGTATAATTTTTTTATACAACTTACTAACAGCAAGTAGGTAATTATTTTTCTGAAGCCCAAAAAAAATTTTGTAATATTTTATTAAGAGTAGATTTTTACTACCTACTACTAATACTAATGTTTTATTGAAACTGGGAAAAATGAATATTTTTTTCAAAACGTAATCTAAACATAAGTATATACAAAAAAGATTTAACTTCGATTCATATTCGAACTAAAAACTGTAAACTGTGGTTTGAACTTTTAAAAATGACTAAAATATTTCAACATTAGGCAGAATGTTTACTCTCATTGGCATTTTTGCAATATTATAACAGAAAAAAATCAGTCAGTTAAGAAAATGACTTATTAGCCATATATATGCAGCATATTTCTCCCACACTGTAATTTTGAATATCAATTTGATAGAAGAAAAATTTATTTGTAATGTTATTTCTGGTATATAAAAATTCAACCAATCCAAAAATATTTTCCGTTTGACCTCGTTTGTTTTGTTTATTTCGAAGTAATAGGCTCTAATATAATATTTACTCACAGTTATCGACTTACAAAGATATCATATCATTAGTTTCCTTTAAAATTTTATTTAATATCGACCATATCAAGTTGTATT
The DNA here is from genome assembly GCA_030704885.1 of Cynegetis impunctata. Lineage (NCBI taxonomy): Eukaryota > Metazoa > Arthropoda > Insecta > Coleoptera > Coccinellidae > Cynegetis > Cynegetis impunctata. The sequence continues at coordinate 423,889 of JARQZK010002913.1, read as the reverse complement.
GTTTCGAAAATTCTTAATTTTCGAAACTAGTTTCATCGAAACAACATACCTATTAAATATACCGTAAATAGATTTTTGTTCATAAAAAATTTTGTTAATACCTTAATCTCCTAGACCTATTAATTAACGAAAATGAACTAACCACCACGAAATGTTCACTAGGTATAAAAATAATTAAAATTTTTTTTTCAAAAGATGCCATTCTTGACCTTTATTCACCTTTACAAATACCTAATTATTTCAAGTAGATATCTACAAATATTTATAAAGGGCGCACACTATATCTAACATCAATATAAATTATTTGGCGGGAAAACAGATTAGAGCAACTTTCAAATAGAAAAAGTAAAATTATGAGAAAACCCCAAATTTTCATATCACGTCATCAATAAAAGTACTTATAAAATATCAAAAACGCCCAGTTATTCCAGCCGCATTTGAAAATTTTCATAATTTTCAACAAAAAAACCGTATTTTTCTATATAACGATAGAGTATTTCTAACGTAATAATGCCATAAGCCTAACGCAATGCATTGGTATATACGTGCTATAATGGAGTCGAATATAAACTCAACGCTGCAGTCATATGAACAAAGCACTGGAAATAATATTTTATTTCGAGCTAATTAAAGTAACCAACCGCGCCCAAATTTTCCCAAAAAATCACAAATAATTATTTCCATTCTCAAAAAAATCAAGAACTCTCGCACATTTGTAGAACAAATGATAAAAATTGAAATCGTTTCCTAATAGAACCATCCAATGCTATCCTTATGGCAGCCATTGCCGTATATTCTACATGTATACATCAAGCTATTCGGAATTTAGACTTTCTAAACGAACGAATAATTTGTCTATGCCTCTATTAGGAGAATAAATTTGAAATAATTTTACAGACATAAAGATCAAATATGAAATAGTGACAATTTGTACATGCAAAAATACAAACGATTCTTACCTTAACAGAGCTTCAAACTACTGCTGAACCACGGCTTCGTATTTGGATGCCCCACGCCACTTAGACTCTTACGAGTGTATAAGATAGCATTAGGCTATTTCGGGCGCTTTCATTGGCTCGTTTTGAATTTGCCGCAGCAAACCATCCAATCATCTTGCTGATAGACAATTACGTTACATTTCTTTTCATATCCAATAATATTTTCAGTTGCACAATAAAGGAGGAAAGGTGGTATACAAAGCTTTTTAATGGATCATTGGGAGGCGGGAAATAAATCATTAACTATCTATAATCTCATTTATCTACCTAATACCCTTTGATATACCTGAACTATAGGAACTTGAAGAACATTAGTTTGTTCAAAAAATTGTTACATTCGATTTGGTATCACTTTTTGGCCAATTCGACTCGAGAAGACCACAATTTAATGTTTATCTAGTTATATAGGTAGGTATTGATTGAGGTAATATCTTAATTTGCAGTTTTTTAATAATACTTATACCTATAAATTTGATATTTTATACATATAGGTAATCTGACAGTTGAATAAAAGATAGGTAGGTATATTGACATTTGGAGCAACGTCCATAAAATATTTTTCCACTATTTAACCTTTTCGACTGTTCATTTTGAATGAATTTACCATGAACTTCTATTTAGTTATATCAAACAAATTCCATTTTTCGCTGGGGTTGCATAAAAACAATATTAAGCATTATAATACATACATACAGAATGTAACTCCATTTTATGTTTACATTAGGCAACCAAAATTACACCTACTTTGATCACAAGGTAAAATGGAAGTTTAAATATATTCCTTAATAATAAAAAGCTTCATTATGGTCGTAATTTTCACGAAGTGCATCGCGTATTGATCGCGAAGCAGGTCGAGATGCGAATAGAAAGGATTGAAAGGAATAAATTATGGTCATAAAATATATCAAAGCATTTGCATATTACTATCAGAAAAGAAATTTTATTTCAGAGGAATTAATTGCCAGGAATTTTTGTGCTATTATTTTTAATGTTTTTTTATTTTTAGGTTTTTGTACGGGTCATAGTAATATTATGTGACAACTAATGCTCTCAAAACAGACTACTATTGTTATTACATCTACATAAATGTACACATGGAGGAAATCACTTACTCATCCAATAAGTAAATTTATGACTTAAATATTTAGTTATATGACAGTCACAGTGGCGGCTGCTGAGGGAGGACTCTGGGACTCCGCCCTCCCAAGAAATCTAGAAAGAATCTTAATTTTTAAATTTCAACACATAAATGTATAATCATACGATATAATTTTGAACTAGTTACTATAAAACTTGAGCAATATTCTAAAAATCTAAACAAATCCATTCCGTAATTTACGAAACTATACCAGTATTTCAATCCAACTGCAACTAACATTACATTTCTTCGATGAGCACGTGCGTTTGAGCCACGAGTCCACATATCCACTCATTTTGGTTGTGTTTGTTTAATATTTGGAGGCGATGAAAATTGGACAGAGGTAGGAGTTCGTGATCTCAAACCATTTAGTAGACAAGATTAAAAAACATGAAAATTCCCCAAGAAAAAGACAATTCAGACATTTGGGGCTACTTAAAAACATTACATTTTATCCTGCCTTCAGGTTTAGATACTGCTTTTAAAGAAATTATTGAAACTTTGGGAATATTAGTGACTATACCAATGACAACAGCAGAACCAGAGATATGTTTTTCGAAGTTAAAACTTATTAAATCTTTATACCTATGGTTACTAATATTCAAAAAGTTTTAGTAATTTATTCAAAAGCAGTATCTAAACCATAGAAATCTTAATATATATCGAATCTATGATCTAAACCTAACGACAGGATGAAACCCGGCCGACGAGCCGGCCGATTATATTCAAAACTGGCGTCGGAGGTCCATTATCTTTTAAATCCACTTTTTCCTACAAACTTAATTTTCTAAAAACAACTTTTTCCAACTCACGCACACTCATTATGTTTATAAAATTGGCAAAAGAAATAAACAATACAGCCCTCACAGCCATCCGCCAACACAGCAGGTAATCGTCATGCGGGTTGCGGGCCCAGACATCTTGAATCCGTAGCAGTCTTCTCCGCCGACCCAGGATTACGTCATCTCGCCTTGCCGTTATTGGGGGATATGTAGACTCGTGGCTCAAACGCCCGTGCTCATCGAAGAAACGTAATGTTGGTTGCAGTTGGATTGTAATGCTGGTATAGTTTCCTAAATTACGGAATGGATTTGTTTAGATTTTTAGAATATTGCTTAAGTTTTATAGTAACTAGTTTGTTCAAAATTATATATGATTATATATTCATGTGTTAGAATTTGAAAAATACAATACTTTCTAGAATTCTTGTGAATTCCTCCCTCACCATCAGCCGCCACTGTCAGTTGAAATTATGGGATTTTGAAACTTTGGCGGAGTGGTGCATGAGCAGAAGATGGAATTATGGACAACATATACGAAATTCAGCCTTCTGGAGCTAAAAAAAAACCGTTTATTGCAGGATTTTTGCACCGCCATACCATACCCATTCCAAAGTTGATTAGAGGACTGGGAAATTCTTTGTTGATGGTTGTTGTGGCTCCGTAGCTTAGTGGTCAGTGCGTTGGGCTACTGAACAGAAGATCGGTGGATCGAATCCCGGCCGAACCTACGAATTTATGCGGAGCTACCTCTCGGAAGGCAATGGCAAACCACCGAGAAGTATTCTGCCTACTAAAGCCTCTCTGTAAAGACGTTCGGAACCGTCGTAAAACTGTAGGTCCCTTCTATTATCGTGTATCACTGTATCATGCACAGCACGAATAGTTGTAGAGACGTCGCCTATGCCCGAAACCGGGTACGGCACCGGAAGAAGAAGAAGATGGTTGTTTATATAAGGGAAGTGCTTTTTGGTATTATACATTTTTGTCGAACCGCCATCCATTTTATGTAGAGACCTCCAAAACACCAGATGGACGTAGAGGGTTGTAATTTTGTACGTGAATTGAGTTGATATTCGGGAAGTGCTATAGGTATGCTAGTTTACTATTTTTCTTACGCGCCGATATTTTAATGACTAGATTTCATATTTTATTGTGGATGTTAAGGGTTTGTTCATCTTCACAGTTGTTCCAAATTAATTTAAGGGGGTTGAGGTTGTATTTGAAAACTAACAAAAATGAGGATAAAATACGGCACTGCTGCGACGATTTAGGATCAGTCAGTAGGAATACCTACTGACAACAGCATGGAACAATTCAATCAAAGATAAGATTTGGAATCACTTTTCACGATTCTAGAAACGTGTCACCACTTTTTGTTCTACAGAAGCAGGCAATATTAGATTGTTGAGAAATTTGAAGTCCAGGGAATATTTTTTCGATAAAAAGCTTTCTTGGCAATTTATTGAGCTACCTAGCCCTGATGAAGCGACGTAAGCCAACTTAAATTAAATAATGCACAGTTGTATTCGACTCATATTTATTTTGTATTTTAAAAATTATTAACTAGTTATCAGAATTGCCTTTACGAGCTACCGGTAGCTCAAGATTGACAAGTTGACGAACCCTGGTCTATATATACAAAACTGTAATCAAGAACTATTTGAAAATTATAAAAATTTCACAGAAATACACATTATCAGAGCTCTATGAAACAATCTTCCTCATTGGATTGGTTATGTTGTTGAGGAAAATAGGTTAACAACGTAACCAATCGAAGACAAACGTTATAAAATTACAAACTTTTATTGTCTGGACGATTTCACTAATTAAAATTTACTTTACAATTTACATTGACACTATTTCACTTCATTTGTAGTAATAAACTGTTATTATTTCTTTTGATTTAAAATAAAGATTTATTGTTTTTACTATATTATATACCTAGTAGGGTTAGCTAGCAACGTTTAACCAATGTACGTAATAGTAATAATATTCCTATTATTATTAGTATTAGACAAATGTTGTTTCATTGTATTGTATTTTGAGTGGATATATAATATATACGAAATATATATAGTGGATGTATTTGTAGGAAATCAATAAAGTTCTATTATTATTATTATACATACGAACATACGTAATGTTAAGAATCTAATAAATTCATTCAAATTGAAAATGGCGCGTGGAGTTCAAACTTCAAAATATCAAAAAAAATTTTGACATTTCATTTAATACATCAATTTAATAGTACTTATTTTTACCGTAGGGGTCGCTGTTATAGTAACCGGCAACAGCAACTTATTTATTATTAAGTTTTTTTTTAATGTTGAATATTGAATCATATGTTGCAAGTAAATCTAATCAAAAAATTTGGCGTATCAAACATTGAAATGTGAGGAAACGTTATATTCTCAATACCCGAAGTTCTTTGACAAATCCAGTTTGATGAAAAATTATTAATTTGTGTAAGGCCATGCTGCAGTTAACATGTGACAATTGTTAAAAATTAAATTTCAGGAAGAATAATGTCTCTTATGGCAAGCCCCGACGTGGCAGCATTAGCTGCTGATTTAGCAAGAGCTGTTGAACTGGCTATGAGTGTGGAGGCTTCTCATTCGGATAGGCATACAGCATATAATGCTTGCGAAAGCTTTAAAGAGACTTCACCCCTATGTGCTGAAGCAGGTCTATACCTAGCTGCCGGCATACAACATTCCCTCACTTCCAGACACTTTGGCTTGCAACTTATGGAACATATGGTAAAATATAGATGGACCCAAATATCCCAACAAGAAAAATTGTTCATCAAGGTAAGTGAAGTGGTTTGTGAAGATATCTTTATTTTTGTACTGAAGAGACTTTAATGATTTTGTAGATTGTTAGATATGTATTAGATCAACAATTTCATCATGTGTAAAACTATAATAAAAATTGCCTAATAATTGGTTAAGTTAAATCATTTAAATTAAGATCATCACATTTGAATCTTTGGTACACTGAATCTTCCATAAAATAACGAGATGAAATATGAACGAAAGTATAAACTAAATACAAAAGGAACATACTGATATGGACTGAGAACAGGTTAAAAATAACATGCTATACATTGAAATTGTAAAGACATGGTCAAGAAACTTTTGTGTATTGTGAAAGGTTTTTGACAATAACAGTTGTTTTGCTTCTATTATATATTCTTGATCGATTTTTGCAATCAATTGCAAAGTTTAAGAGCCAGATAGTTAATACTCAGCTTTGTCTAATTCAGTCTATGATTCTCTATCATGAAAGATTCTGTATTACATGTTTCATAGTGGTGAATTAATTTGTATGCAACCTACTCTTGTTGAAATGTTCATATTTTATGCAGGTGAGAATGAACTCTGATGTCACAAATATAATTGAATTATATTTCGCTGATGTTTATAATGGAATGAAAATCATTTATTTTCACTCTAGTTCTGTTTTAGTTCAGTAAGAGAAAATTGTTATATCACATAATATTTCGTATTTCTAATGACTTTTAATGCTGATTGAAATAATACTTTGTTATTTTAAGGTATATACAAACTATATCATCATACTATTTCTAAATTAATGCTGAAAATTGGTACAAACTAGGCTAAATGAAGCTCATTTTTCATTTGCTGTATGATAATGGGATTAAATTTTCCATGTTACTACTTTGTAGAAGTGGGCTGCCTTATCAATATCTGTACAATCAGGATATTACCATATTAGGTTTCCCAGGTGTTTTTCGCAAAAGCTATTCACTTTTTGCACAGAAATGTACTTATTATATCTGATATAAGATATTTAAATGGGACAAAAATAAATTGATTTCTTAGATCTTTCCGAAAATATATGCATCGTAATTGCTTTTCCTAATTTGGTGTTCATCCTGACATGCCAAACAATATTCACTGTAACTCAATAACACGTTTATACCAAGAAACAATAGTTAGAATACAAAAATGCTATCATGAAATTTTGGCAGACTGATATTTTATATTCTTGGGTTTATTGTTTTCTATGAATCTGTGTGAAAAATTTGATTTAGCATTTTGCATGAAGAATTAGATCTGATCTGTTTCTTGAAATTCTGGTTGAGAGACGGAGAGAAAAATATCTATCATATAATTATATGTTGTTTATAGGAAAACGCGATGAAACTGCTAGCAGCTGGAGGCATAAGTGAGGAACTACATATGAAAGATGCTCTCAGTAGAGTTGTAGTGGAAATGGTTAAGAGAGAGTGGCCGCAACAATGGCCCAGCCTATTGGCTGAACTCAGCGATGCGTGTGCTTGTGGTGAAGTTCAGACCGAACTAGTTCTATTAGTATTTTTACGACTTGTCGAAGATGTAGCATTATTACAAGTGAGTGAATTCCATTTTGTTCTTAACAGTAAAATAACTGAGCTGTTCATAATAATACTAAATCGATGAAGTTGTACCCCAAGTAAGTAGCTTAAGAAATTAGAATTCCACAAAACATATTGAAAGAAATTTTATCATTCAAATTGTGCATTTTTCTTAACAACTAATTGCATTTGGGATCTGATGAAGATAAGGATGACATTCCATCAGAAGAAAATGATAAATCACAGGAAAATCAGGCAGAATCAGAAGAAGAAGCTGCAGAAGATAATAGATTGTTCATAATGTACTATATATTTATATATATATATCTATATATATATAGATATATATATATATATATATATATATATATATATATATATATATATATATATATATATTGGGGAATTGCTATTAAGCAAATTAGAGTGCATGGGCATACGGGGAACGACTGGAAAGTGGTTTCAATCATATCTTACAGAAAGGCAACAAAGAGTTAGTATTTTGAAGGAAGGGAAAGAAATCAAATCAGAAATATTAGAATCAAAATTTGGGGTACCTCAAGGCAGTGTATTGGGACCAATTCTATTTTTGATTTTTATTAATGACTTGTTCTTTATAAATTCAAATTGCATAACAGGTTTTGCAGATGATGCAAATGTAATTATCAGTGCTGGTGACTTCCAACAGCTGGAAGTAAATGCGCGAGATTCTATCAAAGAAATAAATTCCTGGTTTGCAAAAAATAGGCTCATTTTAAATGAAGATAAAATATCTGCAATAATTTTTGGCACATACAGATCGAAAATTGAAAGAGAATTCATTGAGATAGATAATAACCATGTAAAATTGCAAGAATCAACTAAATTTTTGGAAGTATACATAGACAAATTTTTGAAATGGTCATGCCATACAGAATACCTTGCAATGAAATTGAGTAAAGTAGGGTATGGAATAAGATCTCTCTGTAATTATTTGAGTCAATCTTGTATAAAAACAATTTATTTTGCAAATTTTGAATCACTTTTAAAATATGGAATTATATTCTGGGGAATAAGTGTAAGAGTCGGTGAGATATTTGTTATACAGAAAAGAATTGTAAGAATTATGTTTGGGTTGAAATTTTTGGAATCATGTAGAGGAATATTCAGGAGAAATAATATTTTAACAGTCTATGGTATTTATTTGTATGATTGCTTGACATTTTTCTTTAAAAACAAGAATATAATGTTGAAGCACACAACATTACATAATTACCCAACAAGAACTTTTGACATACACTATCCAAAACACAAACTAAGTTTAAGTGAAAAACATCCGTCATATAATTGTATTAGAATTTATAATAAATTACCAAATAGTTATAAAATGATAAATAATATTAGTTTATTCAAAAGAAAAATTAAAAAAATGCTGATAGATTTGGAACCATACTCATTGTCTGAGTACTTTAACAGTAAGTTTGATGTTATGTTATAGAGATATTGATTAAATTGGGAAAGAAAATTGTGAAGTCCCAAATATTTGTGACACTATTTCATTCTATGTAGCATGTTGCATATTCTGAAATAAAGATATTTATTATTATTATATATATATATATATATATATATATATATATATATATATATATATATATATATATATATATATATATATATATATATATATATATATATATATATATATATATATATAATAATAATAATAATAATCTTTATTTCAGAATATGTGCGTACAACAATTACAACATAGAATGGAAATAGTGTCAAAAACTTATAAATCAAAAACTAAAATATCCTCATAACGTCACGTTTAGCTCACTGTTAAAGTATTCAGACAGTGAGTACGGTTCCAAATTAATAAGCATTTCTTTTATTTTTCTTTTAAAAAAACTAAACTTATTTATACTTTTAAAACTATTTGGCAATTTGTTATAAATTCTTATACAATTATAGGACGGATGTTTTTCACTTATACTTAGTTTGTGTTTGGGATAATGTAAATCAAGAGTTCTTGTGTGGTAATTATGAGATGTTGTATGCTCTACCATAATATTTTTGTTTTTAAAGAAAAATATCAAGCAATCACACAAATAAATACCATAGACTGTCAGGATGTTATTTTTTCTAAATATTCCTCTACATGATTCCAAATATTTCAACCGAAACATAATTCTCACAATTCTTTTCTGTATGAAAAATATCTCATTTACTCTTGCACTTATTCCCCATAATATTATTCCATATCTTAATAGTGATTCAAAGTTTGCAAAATAAACTGTCTTTATAGAAGATTGGCTTAAATAGTTATTGAGAGATCTTATTCCATACCCTACTCTACTCAATTTCGTTGATAGGTATTCTATATGGTATGACCATTTCAAAAATTTGTCTATGTATAGACCTAAAAATTTAGTTGATTCTTCCAATTTTACATGATTGTCATCTATCTTAATGAATTCTTTCTCTATTTTCGATCTATATGTACCAAACATTACAGCAGATGTTATATATATATATATATATATATATATATATATATATATATATATATATATATATACATATATTTATTCGTGCTAATAAAACACGTATGTGAACATACTAAAGTGAAACTAGGATGTTAACTTCGAAATAATCAGACAAACAAAAAAGAGCTATACATAACTCAGATATATAATGAATTGTTATTTTTCAGACTCTAGAATCTAATCAAAGGCGAAAAGATATTTACCACGCCCTAACCGCAAATATGGCTGTAATTTTCGATTTCTTTCTAAGACTCATTGAACTGCATGTTAACCAATTCAGATCATGTCAAGAAAATAACAATTCTGGCAAGGCTTTATCTCATGGACGGGTGGTCAAGATGGTCTTATTAACTTTGACGGGTTTCGTGGAATGGGTTTCAATGGTACATGTTATGACCCAGAATGGCAGATTACTTCAAATACTATGCCTACTTTTAAACGATGATTCCTTTCAATACTCAGCTGCCGAGTGTCTTTCCCAGGTGAGTTATTTAACAGCCGTCGATGTTCAAAATAAAATACAATGTAAAAAAGAACAAAAATTAGGGAAAAATACATCCTTAGTGACGGAGCTCCGTTGCTCTCCTTTTTTTTCATTACTAAATAAGATTTGGTTGAAGTTTAAAGAAGTAATGCACTCTGAACATCTTTCAAGTAAAGTTTTAATAGGTATTAATTAATAACTGTACTTATATTTGTCCTTTTGGTAGATTGTCAACAGAAAAGGAAAAGTGGATGAGAGGAAACCTCTGTTATTGTTATTTAACGAAGAACCCATCCAGTGCTTAGTTTCTGCAGCTAAAAATCCTGGAAGAGTTGGTGATGACCAACATTATCTTTTCAAAAAAAAATTAGTACAGGCAAGTAACATTCTTTAAAGTTTCATGGATTATGCACGCAATTATTTATACAAAATTTGATTTATCATGCTTCTTACCGCTTCAATTGAAGAAGTAATCTTTGGTTCAACAGTTATCTATCAAAGAGAAAACAATTAGTTAAAATTAATCAAAGTTGCTCGAAATTAACTCAAATCAAGAGTGGCGTGCCACAGGGGAGCATTCTCGGTCCTTTGCTTTTTATTATTTTTACGATGGATATTCCACAGGTTTTAAATGGGTGTCATTATCATTTATATGCAGATGATCTGCAAATTTATTCGCATTCCAAACTGGAAGATGTTGATCTCAACCTCCCAGTAATGAACAATAATCTTATGCTTGTGAATCAGTGGTGCAGAAATAACGGTCTAAAACTTAATCCAAAAAAATCCGTAGCCTTGTGCATTTCTTCTGATCATATAAAATCTAAATTAGATCTTACTCGGATAAATTTAAAAATTGATGATGTTGTGGTCAACTAGGTACACAATACAAAAAATTTGGGAATTTTGATTGATGATCGTTTATCTTTTCAGGATCATCTGAACAGCATATTTAAAAAATCATTTATCACATTGAAAATGCTTTATAGGTACAAAGAACTAGTCACTAAAGAAACAAAATTGAATTTGGTGAAGACTCTGATTTATCCGAGTATAGATTACTGTTGTCTTGTGTATTTCTATTTTCTACCAAGCTATAACAGAATTAAATTGCAGAGAATTCAGAATGCGTGCATAAGGTATGTCTGTCTTATTCCATATAAGCTTCACGTATCTCCATATTTGCACGAATTAAATGAGCTTAATATTGAACACCGCATAGAATTGCTTGTTGTAACTTTTTTACAAAAATTAGTCTCATCACAGTGCCCTGACTATTCCATATTTTAATCAAGAGATCTACCATTCACAACATAAGCACTAGAACTGATTCTTTCACTGTGCCAATACATAGAACTTGCAGGTTTGAGGGAAGCTTCGCATATGTAGGAGCGAAAACATTAAATAAATATTTGAGTGATCTGCATATGAGTTCTGCGGCATTTAAAAACAATGTTCGGGATCGATTGCTTAATGCTTATTCGCGGAGTGCTCTTATTAGGATTATTTAAATTGTCATTATTTCAATGACTGGGTGAAGTGGAAGATCTAATTGTAGAACTTCGTCCTTTTGTATAGATAGTACATAAGAATTGCATTATTTGTTTATTTATAAATATTATATATTTTTTTTATCATCTTATAAGTTAATATGATAGATAGATAGATAGATAGTTTATTTAACCACGTTACATACGAGAATGTTTATGGCAAGTCAGATTTTGTCACAAACAGTACAATACAATAGTTTTTACACATTAAAATGACATAACTTAACAAGAACAAATATAAGATAAAAGATATAACACATCAGTACCAAAATTGTAAGATCACATTGATGAACAAATGAAGGACATATAAAAACAAATGTCCAACATGAGCGACAAAGAAACACTGGCAGACACCTTGTAGTCTAGACTTTAAGAGAGTTGGCTTTTAGAAGGTATCCCGACACACTGTAGAAACAATTTTCGAGTAGAAATCTTTTGATTGTTGTTTTAAATTTTTTGAATTCTAGGAGCTTTACTGATCTGTCCAGAGTGTTGTATAAATTTAGATTCAGCGAGTTTTTTGCACTTGTGACCAATCTGTGCCGTGGTAATTTAAACAAGTCAGCTGATCTGGTATTGTGATTGTGTAGATCTGAGTGCCTAGAAAATGTGCCCCTGTTATTATGTACTTCCAGTAAAGTTGTGAATATATATAGGGTGGGAAGTGGCATTATGCTTAGTTCAATAAAATGGTGTTGGCAATGATCTCTATAGCCAAGATTTGCCAAGATTCTTATTGCCTTTTTCTGGTGATCTGAAAACCCTTATTGCATTACTGGAGTTACCCCAAAGAAGAATTCCGTAGGATATTACAGAATGATAAAGATAAAAGTATGTGATCTTGAGAACGTTCATGTTAGTAACAGGTTTGAGTTGCCTCAATACAAATAGGACAGTAGATAATTTGCCAAGCACATATTCCTCGTGGCTATACCATGTTATTCGATCTTCAATTCTAAAAACCCAATAGTGAAATATGCTGCCCTCTTTGATAAAGAGGATTTGAAGAGACAATCAAATTTTGAGTTTTGTCCTCATTTAGTTTGAGTTTATTTCTCGTGAACCAGATTCTTGCCTCGTTTTTTTCCTGTTCTGCAACCTTAGGTAGAGTATCGCATGATTTACCCGAGCATATCAGTGTGGTGTCATCAGCAAATAAAACGCATTTTATTGGTGCAATAGCCTGACATAAGTCGTTTATATACACCAAGAAGAGAAATGGTCCAAGTATGGATCCTTGAGGAACACCATGTTCAATTTTTTTGCTATCTGATTTCCTGTTATTCAAGTCCACACACTGATACCTGTCGTTGAGGTAAGAACTAATGAGGTCTAAGATGGTGCCTCTCAGTCCGTAATGACTCAACTTGTCCAAAAGTATCGCATGCGACACACAGTCAAAAGCCTTGGTCAGGTCACACAGTGTTAATGACGTATGTCTACACTGATCAAGGCCCTCGACTACGTCAGTCACCACACGAAAAGCTGCCCGAGTGGTAGATTTATTCTTGCGAAAACCATATTGTGATTCGCTGAAGTAAAACCTGTTTTCAAAATAAGAACAAAGACGATCCTTCAGAATCAATTCCACAATTTTCCCAATTATAGAAATTATGCTAATTGGGCGATAATTATCTAAGGATGATTTGTCACCCTTTTTAAAAACAGGTATAACTCTAGTAATTTTGAGAATACTTGGAAAGAATCCCTTGCTGAAGATCTGGTTTATTAAAATAGTTAATGGCTTGACGATTTGTTCAGCTATTTCTTTTATTAGGTGGCTGTTCAATTCATGAACATCTCTAGAACTAGAATTACTCAATTTTTTTATGGCACTATGAACTTCATATTGACAAACAGGTTCCAAGTAGAAGGTCTCAACAGGAGAGGGGAATTTTTTAAAATTGTATTCACGATCAACGTCCAGTTGCGGAAGAGATTTTATTGTTTCTTCGGCTATGGTGCAAATAAAGTCGTTGAATTCGTTTTCCGAAAATTCATTGGAAACCTTGCTTTTATTTATTGAATTCCTCTCTGAGTTTATTATATCCCAGCAAGCTTTAGACTTATTGGCAGAGTTAACTATGTATTCGTCATAAGCGCGTTTTTTTTGTTCTAATAGTTTGAAATGATACGTTTTCTTCAATTGTTTATAGATTCCAATATCCTTATTGCATCCAGTCACGTCTGATATAACTTTGACAGCCTCCAAGTTACTTCTCATTGTTTTGAGTTCATCATTGCACCAATGTCTCTTGATTGTATGGTCGCTTGTCTTCTTTTTCCTTAGAGGAAATGATTGCCTCATGATCTCCTGTAAAGTATTGATGAAAAATTGCACATATTATTAAATATTCCGATCGGGAGAATCGAGGATATCCCAATCCACATGGAGGAGTGATGTGTTGAATTTCACAAATCCTTTCTTTGTAAAGCAAATTCTAAATATATCAGATTCCTGATCTACGAGTTTATTGGTAGATATGTACAAGAATTGTCCCTTATGATCAGACAGGCAAGGATCCAGGACTCCTGCTTTACTGGTGTGTATATTCACAGTAGAAAATATGTTATCAATGCATGTTGCGGATAATGAAGAGACTCTAGTGTAGTCTGATATCATTATTTCCAATCCGAAAGATTGAAGCATGCATTTCAGATTGAAGAGGGGTAATGAGTTTGACATGAAATTAATGTTAAAATCCCCAACCAAGACAATTTTTTTATGTAGTTTAAAGTAAGTGGATATCAGAATTTCGAGATTGTTAATGAAAAGGTTAACGTCTCCCGTACATGACCTGTAAATTGTTATTACCAAGATATCCAAGGACTGCAGGAGAATGCCACAGAACTCAGATTGAATTTCTTGACTAAACTTGCTCAGATTCAAATTTTTCGTGTTCAAATTGTTTCTACAGTAGATCGCAACACCTCCATGTTGATATTGTTTTCGACAAAATTGTGAGGCAAGATAAAAATTTCTAATATTTATAGTGGACAAATTATCAGTTGTTTGCCAGTGCTCGGACAGACAAAGTATATCGAAATCTGAATTGTCAGTGAAAGTACATAATTCGTTCACCTTATTTGCTAGACATTGAATATTTACATGAAATATCCTGATATTTTCTCCTGAAGTTTTTAGTTTTGGACCGAGTTTGACGTCACTCACCTTCTTCTTCACGTCACTAGTTTTGACTTCCCTGGTTGATTGGGATGGTTTATAGGTTTCATCTCTTTCTGTTGAGAAGGATCCTCCGACTTTGGAATCATCCTCTTGTTGGCAAAAAAAGACACCAGTGCTCCAGTTGGCCAAACTTCCCGTCTCCATGCTTGTTTCAGAAGATCGCGTTTGATTGTCACCTTGGCTGATGCATACAGATCTGGTCTTTTGGTGTATCTTAGTTATTGTTTGTTTTTGTTAAAATCTTTCTTTTATATGTACATGTCTATGCAATAAATATCTATTCTATTCTATTCTAATTGTACTGAATTAAGTTGTGTTTTATATAAGTTGATTTTATTATTTCCAATTATTTATTATAATAGTGTATGCACTATTATAGCTCAAAACAAAGAGTTTATAATTTATTGCTAGTTAGTTTGGCAGACAATTCAAATAGGAATTTCGAAAATGTGGACAATCGGCATGAAACATTATCTACCAGAAAAGCAATAATTCTTCGTTTGTACGATTTCGGTATATTCTATAATTTTTATTTTAGGTTCTGGGAGGTCTCACAACGCAAATTTGCAGTCTTTGGGGAAAAGACGGTTGGACCAGGCCCTCCAATTTCTCGATGTTTTTAGAAGCCATTTTGGCTTTCAGTAGCCATCAGAGTCTCACGTTAGCCCATTTAGCCAATCCGTTGTGGAACAGTATGTTGAAACACGAACAAATATCTCGCGACCCCGTTTTTCTCTCGTATATACCTCAGTGGGTGCAATGTACTGCACCTAAAATAATCAAATTCAACTATCCCTCTGCCAGAACACCACACGCAGATTTAACTCCGAGCGCAACTTACGCCAAAAAAGATTTTGATAGCGACGAAGAATTCTCATCATATTTTTACAGGTGTCGATCAGATTTTCTAGATAGCTTCAGGTGAGTAGTACATTATTCTTAATAAATTGTTATATATGGAACGGTCTAAATAATATGATGTTGATGGTACTACAACAAATCATTCTGACAATAAACCACAAAATGCAAATTAAATAGATATGGGACCTCTTTTCACTTTTCAGATATAAATATCGTCTTGAGCCTTACAGCGTAAGCTAAAGTGAAAATCAAATGTCGATTTAGATACATGCATACCTTAAAAAAACATTCATATCGGTAGATTCTTAAAATCGAAACATATATATATATATATATATATATATATATATATATATATATATATATATATATATATATATTAAAAATTAAATAATAAGAAAACAACTTGTCTAAAAACCACAAAATGAAAATGACTGTTTATTCAACTAGTTTCGCCTGTTACAGCATTATCAAGACTGTAACAGGCGAAACTAGTCG
>JARQZK010002913.1:375000-405000 GCA_030704885.1 Cynegetis impunctata | reverse complement strand
ACCTGCATTTTTCATTCAAAATTTTAAAATAACTTTTTTTTCTGATTTCAACGATGTATCACATGTCCATATTCGTTTGTATTCAAATGGTAAAAAACTAGTATTTAACTTTTTTGGCACTTTTTTCATTTTATTATTAAGAGAAACAATTGCTCATAAAAGCCTATGATCCGTAATACATGTTTCGTGTCAAAGTAAGTTTAAACCAACATGGTAGCGTTTTCCAATGGTGAAAAATTAGATTTATTTTTTTGTTATGCAAAAGCATTTCGAAGTGCTGAAAGAGCCCTTCAAATATATCACTATTTCTACCCCGAACGGCGCTTACCGAATCGAATAATTTTTACAAGGCTAGAGCGAAATTTGCTACTATACGGATCATTTAATAATCATTCAGAACGGGGAAAGACTGTAACGGCCGAGAATGGGGAAGATGAAACAAAAGCATTAGATATCTATCACCTACTTTGAATTTTGGCAAAGGTAATTTTAAAAAATAAGGAAGTTTCAAGGTTTATTACATAACTTGAATTTAATTAAATGGTAAAAAGTTTGAATGTTTAAAAACTTAATAAACAGATTCTTTCATTACACGCTGCAACAGTCTGTTTATGTTATTAAAATAGTCAATTGTTTTATTGGTAGTCTAAGCCACCTCTGATGTTCTCAATTTTTTTTAAAAGTCAATACAACTTAAATTTTGTCTTTTTATCATCAAAACGCAAACAAATATGAACATGTGATACATCGTTAAAATCAGAAAAAAAAGTTTTTTTAAGAAATGGAATAAAAAATACAGGTCCGTATTTAAAAAAAGTAAGTTGATGGTAATGTCTAATTTGACCAACCTTGTAGTTCTCATAATTACCGAGATAGCAATAGTGGCCCATGGCAATTAGGACAGCCTATATATATATATATATATATATATATATATATATATATATATATATATATATATATATATATATATATATATATATATATATATATATATATATATATACAGGGTGTCCCACCGGGAAATAACGCGATCTGTATATGGAAAACTACACATAGGAAACTTTTGAAAATTTGACAGTGTACTGATGTTGATAGGGGCAACTCGACTAAAATGTTTTCAAGATCGTGGCACTTCCGGTTATACCGGAAGTAGATACCAACTTGTTTATTTTAAATTGGATACCCTATATATTAATACATTTTTAGATTCTACGCAAGATTCTAGGCAGATTTCATGTATTATGTCCTATACCTAAGTCTAAGCGTTTTTGACATATTTAGGTTTATATGTCAAAAATGACGATTGCAAGCCCTAATATAATTATCAATTGTTCCTATAAGGATTCCCGTATTACTTACCTTGGGGTGATTCCTTATTGAAAAAGACTTGCTTTAATATATTTTGTATAGTATTTGGATAACTAATCATACAGGGTGTTCGAAAAAAAAGATCTAAAATGAGATTCAGAAAACTGACAAAATCAATTTTTCAAATGGAAACCCCCCATTTTTTTCTTATTTTGTAATATTTTAGCATTTAAAAGAAGGTAACTTTGTATATAAAGTTATCTATACCTAAAATTTGAAGTTTTCGAATATTGCCAATTTAATATTCTTATATGGTAATTTTGCATTTAATCGTTAAACAATTAGATCTAGTATCGCAACGATCGTATTTCACATTGCAAATCAACGTAATGACACCACGGTTAAATTATACAAACGAAAAAGTATTTAAACTTTTTAAGGCTTATCTAATCATTTTCATTTAAATGCTGCACTAATGAAAATATGGATAGCATAGGGATGATATTTGTGTTTCCGTAAAATTCTTAGAACTGACGATTTAGATAAGCCTAATTCTAATGCTATCTGCCTTGAAGATTTTGTTGGATATGCTTCAAAATATCCCAAAATTGCTATTTCAATATTTTCATTGTTAGCAACTGGTTTCTTTTTGTACACTTATGCCTTTACGGATCCAAAATTCTTGAAGTTTTCTATAATTCGTTTAACAGTATTTGGTGATGGTTTTTGTTTATGAGGATATCGGGTCGCACATGTATCAGTTGTTCTTGAAATAATTTATCACATTGTCCAGAAATAATAAATAAGTTGAAATAATCTTTGTTTGTATAATTTAACCGGGGTGCCATTACGATGATTTGAAATGTCAAATACGATCGTGGCTATCCTAGATCTAATTATTTAACGATTAAATGCAAAATCGCCATATAAAAATATTAAATTGGCAATATTTCGAAAACTTCAAATTTTAGGTATAGATAACTTTTTACAAAGTTACCTTCTTTTTAAATGCTAAATACTACAAAATAAGAAAAATGGGGGGTTTCTATTTGAAAAAATTGATTTTTGTCAGTTTTCTCAATCTCATTTTAGATCTTTTTTTTCGAACACCCTGTATGATTAGTTATCCAAATACTATACAAAATCTATTGAAGCAAGTCCTTTTCAATAAGGAATCCACCCAAAAGTAAGTAATACGGGAATCCTTATAGGGCTTGCAATCGTCATTTTTGACATAAAAACCTAAATATGTCAAAAACGCTTAGACTTAGGTATAGGACATAATACATGAAATCTGCCTAGAATCTTGCGTAGAATCTAAAAATGTATTAATATATAGGGTATCCAATTCAAAATAAGCAAGTTGGTATCTACTTCTGGTATAACTGGAAGTGCCACCGTCTTGAAAACATTTTAGTCGAGTTGCCCCTATCAACATTAGTATACTGTCAAATTTTCAAAAGTTTCCTATGTGTAGTTTTCTATATACAGATCACGTTCTTTCCCGGTGGGACACCCTATATATATATATATATATATATATATATATATATATATATAATATATATATATATAAATATATATATATATATATATATTAAAAAAAAAATATATATATATATATATATATATATATATATATATATATATATATATATATATATATATATATATATATATATATATATATATATATATATAAAATACATATTTTTCAGGCATGCCACTGTTGTGGCTCCATTAGTTACATTCAATTACGTAGAACAATGGCTGATAAAGTGCTTACAAGTTCCTAATATAACCTCAAGTCTGAGTCAGACCGATCCGATCTATCAGGAATGGGAGGCGCTGTCAACTTTTCTGGAAAGCATATTGAGTCGAGTTCTGCAGGCCAAAGAAAGACCCTCTATCGCATCCGGATTGCAGCTATTGCAAATGTGTCTAGCTTATCGTCCGGTGGATCCACTGATTCTCTCGACGTTGTTGACTTGCATTTCCGCACTTTTTGTATTCCTGAGTATGTCAACGGGACAGATGGCACCCACACGTACGTTGCATCATTACATTATGTTCACCACATGGCATTGATTCTTATCTAGGTATATGATTTAGGGTATTAATAGTTGAAAGTTTTTATGATGTCAAACATATAATGATATCCAAATGGAAAATATAAAAAATTCCGGAATTTACTGAAAAAGGGATCATTATCACCCAGTCCTTACAATACACTGTTGTATATATATATATATATCACTATATATATATATATATATATATAGTTAATATATGATATATTATATATATATATATCATATATATATATATATGTTATATATATATTATATATATATATATATATATTATATATATATATATCTATATATATATATATATATAAATATATATATATATATATATATATATATACAGGGTGATTCACGGTGGATGGCACATTAGACGTTTCTGGTGAACCATACAACGGACCACTTTGAAAATTCAATGGAGGGCATAGTCGGACATTCTCTACCCAACTAAAATATTTTCGGTAATGCGGTGTTGCCACTTCTATTAGAAAGTAGTAGCAACTTTGATTTTTCAAATGGAACTACCTGTATATTATATTATTTTTAGAATTTCCAACAATTTCCCAACAATTTTTCATGATATTTCCCTATACCTATCTGTTACCGTTTTCGAAATAAAAATTATTTACATTTTTTTTTCGTCGGAAATCAAGATCTCTAAAAACTGATATCTTTGAGCTAAGAAATACAATGATATCGAAATTTCGGTTTGAGTTTGTTGATACGTAGGGGCTTCCTACACTTCAGACTAATCTCCGTTATTTCAATACAGGGTGGTCCAAAAATACAGTTACTTCGTTAGCTTGAAAAAGTGACTATAAGTTGGTTATTTCAAATGGAATACCCTATATATTATTGAAAATTCGGAAAGCTGCTAGAATTTCCATTTTATCTTTGTATATCATACCTACACCTAACTAGTCAAGTTTAGGACTTATGAGGACTTATTTGTGAAAATGTTCCTTGAACATGGTACCTATCCCCTTGGTATTTGCTAAGCATGTCATGATTACTATTTGACAGTAACGTTGGAAATACCTTCAGAAACGATGGAAAAATTTTATTCAAATGAAGTTCTTATGAATTTGTTTATTATTTTTGGACAGTGTGTAAAAATTATCAGCAGGACATGTAGAAGTTCAATGAAATGTATCCGAATCTACCGCCGATGAACCTCAAGAAATTTATACTTATACGTTAGATTTTTATTTTTGGGGAATGTTTAAAAAAAAAGTTCGATTCGAACATATTTCGAAATATTCCACATAATTGTTTTCCTTTTTTATAATTATTTATGTCAATATTTCCACTATCAAGTTATTTGGTAGCTTTTTAAAGTTGATCCAAACGTATTGAAATTGTTCTGAATTCGTATAAATTTCTTGAGGTTCATTGGCAGAAGATTCGGATACATTTCATTGAACTTTCTACATGTCCTGCTGATAATTTTATCACACTGTCCAAAAATAATAAACAACTTCATAAGAACTTCATTTGAATAAATTATTTCCATCGTTTCTGAAGGTATTTCCAACTTCTGAAGTGATGAAAGTGTTGATATTATTAGTAGATTGTCACAACGTTACTGTCAAATAGTAATCATGACATGCTTAGCAAATACCAAGGGGATAGGTACCATGTTCAAGGAACATTTTCACAAATAAGTCCCCATAAGTCCGAAACTTGACTAGTTAGGTATAGGTATGATATACATAGATAAAATGGAAATTCTAGCAGCTTTCCGAATTTTCAATAAAATACAGGGTATTCCATTTGAAATAACCAACTTATAGTCACTTTTTCAAGCTAACGAAATAACTGTATTTTTCGACCACCCTGTATTGAAATAACGGAGATTAGGCTGAAGTGTAGGAAGCCCCTAAGTATCAACAAGCTTAAACCGAAATTTCGATATCATTGTATTTCTTAGCTCAAAGATATCAGAGTTTTTAGAGGTCTCGATTTCCGACGAAAAAAAATGAAAATAATTTTTATTTCGAAAACAGCAATAGAAAGGTATAGGGAAATATCATGAAAAGTTGTTGGGAAATTGTTGGAGATTCTAAAAATAATATAATATACAGGTAGTGCCATTTGAAAAATCAAAGTTGCTACTACTTTCTAATAGAAGTGACAACACCGCATTACCGAAAATATTTTAGTTGGGTAGAGAATGTCCGACTATGCCCTCCTTTGAATTTTCAAAGTGATCCGTTGTATGGTTCAGCAGAAACGTCTAATGTGCCATCCACCGTGAATCACCCTGTATATATATATATATATATATATATATATATATATATATATATATATATATATATATATATATATATATATATATATATATATATATATATATATATATATATATATATATATAGGGTTCCCCAAATTCGATGGCCTATTAGAAGTATCTAGAGAACGAAAGAAGTTAACGATTTGAAATTCAAGCAACACATATAAGAGGTTATGATCTACACTTAGAAAATATTATCATCATAGCAACGTTGCCAGATCTACGAGTAACTCATGCTCACTATGTTATTTCCAATGGCACACCATGTATATTTTAATATTTTTGTATTCTGTGGAACATTTTGAAACTTTTTTATGAAACATATGATCTACCTATCTTGAGCCATTTCCAAAATAAAAATTATTTTTCGAAAAATTTGGCAACAAACATCTCCGAATTAAAAATTTATTTTTTCTCAACTATCACAGCTAGAGCTCTGAAATATTTATTAGAGAATCATATAAGGTTAGGTTAACGCATGTTAACACGTTTATGTTCTACCAAAAGAACATTATTTTGTGAACACCTTGTATGAGATACCTTGGCTCTCATAATTTATTATGTTAACCTAACCTTATATGTTTCTCTAACAAAAATTTCAGAGCTCTAGCTGTGATAGTTGAGAAAAAATAAATTTTTAATTCGGAGATGTTTGTTGCCAAATTTTTCAAAAAATAATTTTTATTTTGGAAATGGTTCAAGATAGGTATGTCATATGTTCTATGAAAAAGTTTCAAAATGTTTCATAGAATACAAAAATATTAAAATATACATGGTGTGCCATTTGAAATAACATAGTGAGCATAAGTTACTCGTAGATCTGGCAACGTTGCAATGATTATAATATTTTCCAAGTGTAGATCATAACCTCTTATACGTGTAGCCCGAATTTCAAGTCGTTAACTTTTTTCGTTCTCTAAATACGTCTAATAGGCCATCGAATTTGGGGAACCCTGTATATATAATAAAGAAAATTGAAATATTAGGAAAAGTAGAATTTTTTATATTAATTGGATTCTCCTGTACTCTGGTGAGACCAACATCTTTATCTGAGATCTGATGAATCCTCAAAAATAAAATTATGAATTCGAAGGAAGTCGTTAATAATTTCAACACGTTTGTAAAATGAATATTTATGATTTTTTTTTTGAAAAGCCGAATGATTTCGTCGTTCTCATATGTCAAAAAATTTGGTTTTCAATAAGAACAATTATTAACACATTGAATATATCAATCCTGTTCCGAAGACATTATTATATTTACAGTAAATTCCGTAGCAGCTTCGGGAGCAGCGCTCCTACCTCAAGTTCTGGACAAGATTTTCTCGACACTGATGTATTCTCCCGATGGACCAGACAAAGGATTCCGCTCGCGCGCCGTGAAGAACGTAAGGCGCCACGCCGCCTCTCTAATGGTGAAAATAGGAAACAAATATCCACTTCTTTTGCTACCGGTTTTCGACCAAATTCGCGCAACGGTAGAAAGTTTGTCAAGGGCAGACGCGCCTGCCCAGCTGAGCACCGTCGAAAAGGTAACGTTGAAGGAATCTCTACTGCTGATCTCCAATCATTTCGGCGACTACGACCGCCAAAGCAACTTTGTCGCCGAAATACTCGGGGAAGCCAACGCGCAATGGCGGAATATCACCAATTCCGGCGCATTCAAAGACTGCGCCACTTTCCTGTCTTTCATAGGCCTCGACAAGCCTCCCGCGCATCAGTCCGATCCGTGCGGCCAAAATCGCAGCAACCTGATATTCTGCGTCAACATGCTGCTCGGGGCGGTTAAACGGTGCTCGTGGCCGGAGGATCCCGAACGCGCCACCAGAGGGGGCTTTGTGGTCGCGCTCACCGAGTCCGGCAACCCTGTATGCCGAAATCCGGCAACGCCACACGTCATACCGCTGTTGCCGGACGTACTGTCGCTGATACGGATTTTCAATGAGCTGTTCATGCCGGAGGCGCAGGCTCTGATGAACGACCAGTACGCGGGATGTCTCTCTATGCCGGAAACGGAAAAGTCGAATTTGCTGGGTCTTATCGGGCACTCGATTTCCGAGAACGGCGACAGCTCCATCGCTGGACCAGTGGAGAGAATGCAGAGGTTCCTAGCCGGGTTGCACGAGAATTGCTACCACATGATGGGATCCATGGGACCCTCGCTGGGAAGGGACCTGTACAGCTTATCAGATGTTGAATTGGCGATCATTAATAGCGTTCTTTCTTGTCTACAGGTGAGTTTTTCACGGAAAGTTTATGAGTTGAAAAATATTAAGAAAGTTAGGTTACCATATTTACTACCATGCCTTTGTACACCATCAGAAGTCTTGAAAAATTATCATATACAGTGTGACCCATTTTTCATGGAAACACCCCTGTAAAATTTGAAGTTGTGAAACGATTGCAACCTTGTTTTTTTTTTAAAATGTCAAGTACTAAAAGGTCTACCTTGAGACGAAATAAGATATGTTTATTTCAATTTTCAGGGCATACTATGATATTTTTTCTTAGTCAAAATTAGGGATTTTTTATTGGCGATTTTTTTATTGAAAAAATTACCACGCCAGTGGATTCAGCGTGTCCCTAAATAAGTATGACCAAAATTTCATAAAAAAATATTCATTCATAACAAAGTTATGAGAACTCAAAATTCGAAAACTCACACTTAGCAGTCACAAAAAAAACACTCAATATCAACAGATAGCCATAGAAATATATTTTTTTATGATTTCAAGAATAAAGTGCCACCAGATAAATACTCTACAAACCTCTCCAGCACTTCTAAAGTAATTTCCAGAAAGGCGTATAATTTCAATTTTCCATCTTACGCTCAATCATTTCCATGGCAACTAAGATTTAAATTGAAAAATCTATTAGGTCTTAGTTTTAGTTGATTTCCGTGAAAACTTGAATTTAATTCCGTTATTTTCCGTGAAAATATTCACGCTATTTTATTGATGAAATCATAAAAAAAATATTTCCGTGGCTATCTGTTGATATTGGGTGTTTTTTTTTGTGATTGTTAAGTGTGAGTTTTCGAATTTTGAGTTCTCAAAAAATTTGTTATTGATGAATATTTTTTTTATGAAATTTTGGTCAAACCTA
Organism: Cynegetis impunctata; assembly: GCA_030704885.1. Classification (NCBI taxonomy): domain Eukaryota; kingdom Metazoa; phylum Arthropoda; class Insecta; order Coleoptera; family Coccinellidae; genus Cynegetis; species Cynegetis impunctata. The sequence continues at coordinate 396,202 of JARQZK010002913.1, read as the reverse complement.
TTTAGGGGCACGCTGAATCCAGTGGCGTGGTAATCTTTTCAATAAAAAAAATCGCTAATAAAAAAAAACCGAATTTCGACTAAAAAAAACATTTCAAATTTTGTCCCAAGGTAGACCTTTTAGTACTTGACATTTCAAAAAAAGAATGGTTGAAATCAGTTTACAACTTCAAATTTTACGGGGTTGTTTCCATTAAAAATGGGTCACACTGTATATGTTATGACTTGTTTATATATATATATTTATATATATATATATATATATATATATATATATATATATATATATATATATATATATATATATATATATATATATATATATATATATATATATATATATATATATATATATATATATCGAGATTGTCATAAGGTATACTGGGATGGGGTGGAGCATCAGTCTGTTATATAAAACAGTTATTAATTCTTCAAAAGACTGTTCTAAAAATATTACTGAAGAGAGAACGCACTTATCCTTCGGAGCTTTTGTTCAGGGAAGCTCACGTATTAGATCTGAGGAAATTATACTTCAAGAGAGCAGTTTCATATTATTATAGGGATAGGGAATTCATTAAAAATCAAGTGCTTAGCCACGGATATTACACGAGAGGCGTTGGGGCCTCTAAAATAAAGACTATTTCATCAAAAAATAATATCGCTCTCAAGTGCTTAGCATATTTAGGGCCGAGATTTTTTAATCTTCCGCCGGCAACAATATTGAATTCTCCTTCATTTTGTTGCTTTAAACGGAGAATTAATATATTCCTTTTGGGCGAAGGTGCTACTCCAGTGGATGAGCTCTTTTCCTCTTAAAGTATTGTTGTGATGTTGTGTTTTTGCTGTGATTTGCGCTATTTCGCGGATACCTTTATCTTCGTGAATTATATAATATAGGCGGTAATATTTGGTATAGAGTAAAACTTTTTTTTTCCCATAGACAGCCACAGGCTTTATGGGTGTACATTGTACATTTTGAGGTTTTTATTTGGACTCGCAAGTGCAAATTTATTTTGAATGAAAATTGTATGAAAATTCTTATGTTATATATTGTACACTGAGGGCAAATAAACTTATTATTATTATTATATATATATATATATATATATATATATATATATATATATATATATATATATATATATAAACATATAAATTATTAACTCATTTTCTAGGTAGTCTATAAACATCACCAATGTTTCATTTTTCAAATTTTTGTAGGCCAAAAAAAAATATTTCTACTGTTAGTATTGCTCAAAGTGTTGAAGAAGGAACTACGATAGTTATTGAGAGGTTTTTTCTTTCAGTTCATACCTGACTATAGACTGAGGCCTGTCATAAGGGTATTCCTGAAGCCATTCATACATTCATGTCCCGCCCCCTTTTACGAGATCGTCGTTTCTCCTCTGATGGCACATCTTGCACCGATAAGTAAGTTCAGTATGTAAAGTAAAAATGACTTGTAACCAAGGCACTGAACATTTCGATTAAAATATCATTTTACAAAATTTAAACAGGTCCCAGTGTTGGTAAGAACGAAAAATTTCATATATTAATCTTCTCTTATTGAAAATACTTTTTTTCATACAATTATTTTATTTTGTTAAATGTTGACATTTTTGCGAATTATTCAAGTCACATTTTCAAATTTTTTTTTCTGCAAACAATAGGAAATTTTAAATTATAAAACTTTTCAAAACCAAAAATTTTTCAGCTTCCAACATTTCGAAGAAGTTCATGACTTCAATTGTCAAGTGGGGGAAATGATACCATAATTCAATGATCGTTTGATATTCTTTTTTTTAAAATTTGACAAGATTAACAACGTTTGCGAATCTAATTAAATTTTGAAGCTTATCTTACAACGTAGGTGCAGGAAAATTATACAAGAATTTCAAAAATCTTGAATATCTTGGTATATCAGTCTTAAAAAAATAATTTAAAATATAATATTGCAACTTAGAAAAAGTCAAGAAATATTTAATTATTAATTAAAATCTGTGATGGGTTCCTCTGTTGATCTAAAGATACTTAATATTGTGTGAAATGTTGTATTAGTGCAAATACATTCAAATCAATAACGTTCATCCTTCTTAAAAAAATAATTTAATATATAATATTGCAACTTATGTTCCTCTGTTGATCTAAAGATACTTCATGTTGTGTGAAATGTCGTATTAGTGCAAATACATTCAATTCAATAACGTTCGTTCTTACAGTGTTGACGAGACTGCATAGCAAGTGGCAACAGGTGAACGAGCTCCGAAATCGAGAAGTCCAAGATGATCAAGACAATCAGGAAGTCCTCGAAGATATACTCACTAGGGCACTAACGCGCGAATACCTCGACCTGTTCAAAGTGGCGTTGGTCGGCGGCAGCTTGACCCCGGAGTCCAACTCGGAAACTATGGAGATTGAAGACCTCAGTATGGATTCCCCCACTCCACCCTCGGCTAGAGTAAATATGACAAATGAGGTGATTTCTGATTTAGGTCTGATCCTGCTCCGTAGCGAGAAGACGTGTCAGTCGATCGTGCTGACTGTACTCGGAGCCCTGTCGTGGATCGACAGCAACGCGTCCCTTAAATCGACGTATCTCATCGGCCCTATTGTTCGACAATTGGTGATGGACAATTCTATCAACGGTGAGATGGCGGCGCACATCATGGCGGCCGTGTTGAACGCTTTAACGTTGCACGGACAACATGAGGCCAACCAGGGTTCGCTGTTAACGCTGGGCGCGCAGATGTATGAGATGCTGAGGCCCCCGTTTCTGGAAGTTCTGGCGGTCATGCAACAAATTCCGGGCGTCAGTCCGGTAGATCTGCAGAAATTGGACGAGAGAATTTCGGGCAGCACCAGTAAAGGAAACAAGGTGGAGAAGGTCAAGAAAGACTTATTTAAGAAGATAACGTGTTCGGTAAGCATACAGTTTATCGTTTTTTTAAGCTATTGCATAGCTTTTATCGCGGGCTTTGAGCGCGGCGACCGAATCAAGAAATTCCGTAACGAAAATAAAACCTAACACCCCCCCCACTCCGCCTACCATGTAGCTCGGCCGAGCTATGTATGTATATGGTACGACTGTACGAAGCTCGCACGGTTCGAGACGAGCTGCTCCGAAATCGGACGGATTGTAGCTGTTTGTGAGAAAGTATATAGGTGTATAGGTATCTATCATATCTTTATAATGCCACACTATATATATATATATATATATATATATATATATATATATATATATATATATATATATATATATATATATATATATATATATATATATATATATATATATATATATATATATATATATATATATATATATATATATTTTATATATATATATATATATATATATATATATATATATATATATATATATATATATAATATTATATTATATATATATTTATATATTTTTATATATATATATTTATATATATATTTATATATATATATATATTTATATATTTGTGTATATATATATATATATATATATATATATATATATATATATTATATATATATATATATATATATATATATATATATATATATATATATATATATATATATATATATATATATATATATATATATATATATATATATATATATATATATATATATATATATTCATATATTCATATATATATATATATATATTATGGAGGGTAGAAGTAAGGAGGACCATCTCATATTGGAAAACAGTCGCAAAAGTGTCCAGTTGTAAACTGCAAATTGCAGTTCCAAAACCCTCCAGAGTGGCGCCAGAATAGCAAGAGAGCATGAAATAGGAAGGGATTCCATGCCGTGCTGTTGCCAACTTTTGTAATTTTGATTTTGAAGTTTGAAAGCTAGGTTATGTAGTTTATTTTTGAATGGGTGCTTTTATTATCTTATTTATTAGTTTATTGAATTAGTTTATTTTTGAGTCACTGTATTTTCTTTCCATAGAACACAGTTCGTCTTCCAAAATTTTTTCAAGATACCTACTAGTCCAAAAATGCCGCTCTTCTGTTTAAAATGTGTAAAACTGTAATCGACTCATCGTGATATTCAAATCGCCATAAAAGATACGCATAACATTGAACCTAAATCTACAGAGTACGATGAATCTGTTGGTAAGAATTTGTTAATGAGGTAAATAAAAGTAAAAACGACTTCAATATGACAACAGCGCGTCATTTGAAATGTACCCACTTGCTATTGTGGCGCCACCAATTTGACGATTTTTGACGGACACTTTTTCATACACAGAGATGGTCCTCCTTACTTCTACCCTCCATAATATATATATATATATATATATATATATATATATATATATATATATATATATATATCTATATATATATATATATATATATATAAAAAAATATATAAATATAAAAATATATATAAATATATATATATAAATATATATAATATATATATATATATATATATATATATATATATATATATATATATATATATATATATATATATATATATATATATATATATATATATATATATATATATATATATATAATATATATATATATATATATATATATATTACTGATGTTATGACTCCGTCCGAATATTGATATAAATATTGCACACGTTAGCGATGCTAATGTTAGGCGCTCATTTGTTAGAGATATTTGTGCGTGCTTATGCAAACTTAGAAATGGCCTACACATAATCATGGTAGCAATTTACATTTCTCCGAATCGAAAATTGGAAGAGAATATATGATATGTTCTTATCTGAGTTGCCATAAACCGATAGTTTTACGTTAGTACTTTAAGTAAATTCAATTATTTTATGACAACAAAACTATAAGATGCACCTAAAAATAGCATTTCACAAAAAAAAAACAATACGAAATTCCAATCAAAATAAAAAAATCACAAAACTGGCAGCTTCTAATATAAACGCATCGAAACCACAAAGCCAGAGGCTGTCTGTGGTATACTCATTAGAAAACCTTAAACAAATCAACATAAAAATGCTACAAAACAAGTGGGTTCAAACCAGATACACAAGAGAAAACGAAACTCAAACCTTGCATCGAATCACGTCATGTAACCTCCCACTATCAAATTCCATCAAAAATTTCCAGGCAGCTCTAGTAAAACATCTAATATTCTGAATACTCCTGATTTCTAATGGTAAGATGTTATAAATCCGAGGCCCAATGTATTCTGTGCTTTTTTGGCCGAATGATTTCAGTGAAAATGGGGTTTCATATTGAATGCCTCTCTGACGTGTACCATAACTATGGAGGGTAGAAGTATGATCTATAATTGACAAACAATGTTTTGATCTGTGAACTCTTGTTAATAGTACCAGTGCAAAAGTCAAGATGATAGTATGAATATATTATAAACATCCAGTAAGAAAAAAATTGTATTTGCTCAATGTGACTTGTTTACTTCAATCTAGTGGATTATTGGAAGACAAAAGTGAACAAGGAAAATTCTTTAATAATTTAAAAAATTATCAAACAACTTTCCAAGGAAGCTGGTTATACGTATTCAGCAACGCAAAATCTGCATTCACAATCGAACGGTGAATTATAGAAATTGTCAAGTCACCCCGACTCAAAATCTGCATACAGCTGTTTCGATCTTATTAGATCTCATCAGTGCAGCTTATTTGACTCGGAGTGAATTAACAAATTTCTAATTGTTCCCCAATACAAATCGTGGTCAGTAACACTGGCTGGATAACAATCCAGAGCGCCATCCCACCAAAGATATTGGGAAACAACAATTCACCGCTTAGACTGAAATTGTATTGGGGAACAATTAGAAATTTGTTAATTCACTCCGAGTCAAATAAGCTGCACTGATGAGATCTAATAAGATCGAAACAGCTGTATGCAGATTTTGAGTCGGGGTGACTTGACAATTTCTATAGTTCACCGTTGGAAAGTTGTTTGATAATTTTTTAAATTATTAAAGAATTTTCCTTGTTCACTTTATGTAATGTGTGAAATTGACCATGGTCGACTAGTATGTTTTTCATGATTTGATTGATTATTGGAAGCCTAAAATGGTCAGATATAATATTTTAATATAAATCATAGAAAATGAAGGTACTCGTTAAACATATTTCTACAAGTGGTGACATTTTGTTCCAAAAAAATTAAAGTAATGAATTTTCATCATCAAGAGTAGGTAATATATAAAATTTACTGTGGTCAAGTTGTATATTCTTCATGAATTGATTGTTGAAATATTTATGGTACATTATAGTTTGAATATATTCTACATGCTTCAAGTTAATCAGGTTTGTATCGTATTTCAGCTAATAGGTCGAAGTATGGGACAATTATTCAAGAAAGAAGTGAAAATTCACGATTTACCTAGAATGTCTTTCAACAAGAAGAAGGAACAAGAAGCAGTTATTGGTGATTTAAGTTTACTGAGTTAATATCTCTGTAAATATAAATTAATTTATTTAATTTGAATGTTGTACAACATTCCATGTTGTCGATCTTCCTATAAGTGACTGTAAATCATCTATTGTGAAAAAGCATTTTTTTGTATATACTTATACTTTGTTAAATTTTTTTTTATTCAATTTGTCGAATAATAATTGAATATTCTTTTGAGTGTTTTTATGCTTTTATTCTTTGAATGTTTGCCAGTCATATAATTCGATAAGTTAAAGGTGTCGACTTAATTCTCCATTTTAATAAAACAGTCGCCTTCACTCAGAATCTCAAAATTCAGAAATCTACCTACAAAGATCCTAATACCTGAAAATAAAGTAAATATCGATGGTTTACAAGTCTGATTTCTTTGTTTTCACTGCTTCATTTATTACTCAGCCAATGTTGCCAACCCCAACTTAGTGAAAAACTACATATGTGCTTCGCAAAAACTGTAGAAAACTGTAGATTTCAATTTGAAAACAGTAAATGTACAGTCTTTTCTTAATTTATGGTTTCAAACTTCATTTAAAGGTGGTAATCAATAGAACAAACATTGGAAATCAAACTTTTTATCAAATTATGATTTGAAAAATTATTGAAACTATAACATTCATTATGATATGACACATGTTACAAGACCTGCTATTTCGCTCTCAATCTGCAAATTTTCTTGATTTTCGATCTCTTCATTGTTTTTGAGATCGTACATAACTTTTCGTAATCAATTTCGAAACAATTTTCAATTTCAGATCTCGTATGTAGAGTGCCTTTTATTGGGCTCGCAGAAAGTTTATTTCTTATTTTTGTTTTCAAACAAGTGCTCTACCTTAGCAGTGCGGCAGACACAGAAGTTCTTTGGTAACAGTTCGCGAAACCCCGTTTACTTCGTTATATTGTCCGTGCATATACTTGGAATGATATAATAGTTCGTAGTAGATGACGCTAGCATTTAAAATTAAAAAAACTGTACATTTGGAGGCCAAAACTGAAAACTGGGAACATTTTAAAAAAACTGTAAATCTACAGTTAAAACTGTAGAGTTGGCTACACTGTACTCAGCTGCTGTTAACACCATATGAGATCTCGGGATCAATTATTTTATCCAAAGACACTAAATATTACCAACTACTTAAAACCTTTTTTTTATCCGGCAGGATCATCGTATGCGATGATTACAATTAGCGTAACAGAAAATCATCATTGATTTATAATTTCATGATTAATTCATGTCAAGTATTATATATTTGTAATTGAACAGAAAGTTACTGACTATGGCAAAAATATAATCCTTGCAATAATAAAAAAGACAGTTCTAGTTCTACATTAGAAATTAATTTTTAACTTATTCAATATATATATATATATATATATATATATATATATATATATATATATATATATATATATATATATATATATAATATATATTCTTTGGGTTTCTTGTTCTTGAGTTTTTAGTGCTTATTGAAATATAAATGAAGGTATTTGTTATTAAAAATTTTATTGTTTACTTCTTAGACATACACGTGTTTCGGTCTGGTTTGACCTTTTTCAATGTCTTCAACTTTGTACTATTTTATATATAATTATGTTCTTCAATATTATATTCCAGATTGATTGACCGAACAGGTTATCTTATTTATTATGATTTTGGTGTTCTGTTCATAATAAATAAGATAACCTGTTCGGCCAATCAATCTGGAATATAATATTCAAGAACATAATTATATATAAAATAGTACAAAGTTGAAGACATTGAAAAAGGTCAAACCAGACCGAAACACGTGTATGTCTAAGAAGTAAACAATAAAATTTTTAATAACAAAATATATAATTTATTAACTGTCTAGTGAATGCAAATTTGTGCTTTTCTGTAGGGTTAGATGAAGATTATCAATGGTTAATTTTTCGTATAAGAATTAATAGGTACCATTATTGTCAATGAATATATTTTGAATCAATGTCGAATTTCTCAATAAGAATTTTTGAATTTTTTCCATAATAATTTCAAACACTTTGTTATAATCAAGTTATATAATATACCAGGGTTGGTAATGTGTGTCCTGTAAGGCGCGAGAAACGTATCTTTATTGAGTTATTAGGTCAATAAATCAATAGAAATAGAATTTATTCATCTTTGAGGAATTACAAATGGAATAAAAATTATAACTTGTATGATATACCGGGTGTCCACGGAAGGTGGCTCGCCCCTATAACTTTTTTGTTTTCGGAGATAATGAAATGAAATTTACAGGATCTGTTTAATGCATAAAACTGCGTTTTTTGACAAGTAACTCAACTTCATGCAACTTCCGGTTTCACCGGAACTGACATCAACTTTCGATGTTTAAATGGGACACCTGGTATATTTTCAGTTTTTTTGTCTCCATATGACATTTAGAATACAACCATGTATCATTTACTACTTTTTGTAACCATTGTTCAATTTTTGTTTCGAAATAAGTTTTTATTGTAGAGGGCTATAGATGCGTTCAAATAAATAATTTCGGTCCTAAAATGGCCCTGTTTGCCGCCCAGGGACGTAGATTTGTGGGCGTGGCTTTGTTTCAATTGTGTTGGTCATAGGCTACTCGATGATTTCAAATGTTATTTTAATCTCGATAAGATTCTCCATTTAAAGAAAGTTCTTAGGTAATAATGGGATTTCAGATACCTAGAGTGCGGTATCAAATTAATCGTAATAAAATTATCTTTTTTTTTAACCCGACGAGCCACCATCATGTTGCCATTTGAAAAAAAAAATAGTAATAAAAGTTTTAAAATTAAACTTCACATAGCTGGAACATTTTGATCGAAAACAGTGAAGCTGTATTTTAACATACATTTTAGGACCGAAATTAGTTATTTGAACGCATCCATAGCCCTCTAGAATGAAAATTTATTTCGAAAAAAAAATAAAAAAAAGGTTACAAAAAGTAACAAATGATACATGGTTGTATTCTAAATGTCATATGGAGACATAAAAACTGAAAATATACCCGGTGTCCCATTTAAAAATCGAAAGTTTATGTATGTCACTTCCGGTGAAACCGGAAGTTGCATGAAGTTGAGTTACTTGTCAAAAAATGCAGTTTTACGCATCAAACATCCTCTAAATTTTATTTCATATTCTCTGAAAACAAAAAAGTTATAGGGGCGAGCCACCTTCCGTGGACACCCGGTATACCTCCTATCTGACTATTCAACAAAAGAAAGCTGAGTAGAAAAAAAATTTAAGGCACATAGCATTATTAAATTAACAAATTACTATATAGCTCCATATGATCCGTGAAGACTCAATGCAGAAAACAAGCACCTTAAAACAATTTATGAAGAACTACAAAAGTATCACACAAATTTAAGAAACCCATCCACACTGTGTGTTCCTTCATGAACTTTGTAGAACATATTTGAATTATTTCCTAGTCATGATTAGTCGCATTTTTATATTATCCTCCAATGTGCTACTGAAATATTTAATTCCTATATAATGAGTAGAATTCTGACGAATTCCCAAACGAGAAAATGATTGATGATGATGAATGAAGGTATTTTGTCTAGTATCATTTCTGTTTATAAAATCTATGTGCATCATCTTTTATATACATGATTAAGTGCAAAACGAATAAACCAGTAGAGGATAATATCCCAAATTTATCATAAAGAGACTTGCATGTTGTCGTTGATACATTATACTTGGCTCTTATAGTTTTTTTTTGAGCCTTATCAAAATGAGGAGATCCAAATATCAGCCCATACTGCAGTGATGACTAAAGCCATAACATAAAAATGAAGGACACCCTAACCCTACTGCGTAGCACTAGGAATGATAAAACCCCTCGGCGCATGTGCATGTCGTCAATATTTTTTGAATGTACCTATTATATAAATTAAATAACAATGAAAGTCGATTTTACGAATTAAATGAAGGAAAATTGCAATAAATGTATTAATAAGTCGATATTACGAATAAAATCAGTGAAAATTTAGCAAAAAAATTCATTGTTTGACTGTCGAATTTGAATATCCTATCCCGGCTCATTTTGCTGCAAATTGATAAGATATCTCTATGGATGGGGAGCAGACACAGACGCAGAATCAAGCTTAAGCTATCAACGTCGCTTGGTTACCGTGGCACACAGAGCACTTCGACGCATGTTTTGTAGGACTTCGTACATATCGACCTTGGCGCATGCGCATGTCGTAATGCCTATCTAAAAAACGCTATATTTTTTTTATTCTTCGTTGGGAATTCAAATTCCCTAATGAAATCATATGTGTTTTATCGATATCCGTTGGAATTTTTAAAATCGGGCCAGTTACCAACTTTTTGTCGTGAGACTATAACCCCTTTAGCTTCGCCTCGGGGTAATAATGAGAAGTTTTAATGTGTGAATAGATACTTCACCCATTATATTAACTCTTCTCATCATATAACAAAATGTATTTAACTTCATAGTTACGTGATTAATATTATGAGCTACCCTATAAGTTTGGAGTCATATACCATTCCCAAACAACTAATAGCCGTATTCATAGATCTTCCTTGAGGAACAAGGAATCCTTATTGGTTCAATTACATTTCATAGAGCTTCCTCCACTTGTAAGGGAGCCTTATTAGCTTCCTTATCTCAAGGCAAGTCGCGCGCTTCCTTAAGGTGAGCATTATAACCTATAAGACATCAAATCTGTCAGTTTTATGAACTGTTTGTTTCTTGTACAAATCCGAAAATGAACAACGAATTTTTAAATAACTCAGACTCAGACGACGATATTGTAGAAAATGATAATCGATAGCGTTTAAGGAAACGATATATTCGGGGTCGTCAAAATCCGATTGATTGGTTCGAAAACGAAGAATTTCGAAAAAGGTTTCGATTTACTACAAATACTAGGTATTTGTGTTCTGTAACAAAAAACAACATAAACATTTGGTTTATGTTGTTTTTTTGTTACGCGTTTTTTATACAAGCTGCAATAAATTCATGAAAATTTAATATTAAATATTTAGGAATTTTTTGCCAAAATGACCCCGTGTCTCACGGACTTTAAAGCTCTCTAATTATTTTATATTTATTCTGTTTGTTTAGCTCTTCATTTTATTTTTAATTGCTCTCTGCGTTGTTGCGTTTGCATAGAATTCGTATCCGATCCGATTCCGTATCCAGTCCGATTCTGTATCCTTTGGTCGCCCCGGTCCGATGTCGTGGTGTATTTATGGTTGCCTTTTATATGATTGAACTTTTGGATACGTATCCAGGCACTGGATACGGATTTTTCTTGGTTCCGAATACGGATTATACGAATATCGAAAGGATACGGATATTTACAACACTAATAACAATAATGAACTTGTAAATTTAACCTAGTAATTATATACTCTGTCGGTACATTTATGTCCACAGAAATGACAGTTCGACCACAGACACCATAGATTTGATACTATAAAACAAAAGTTCCTAGACAAGTTCCACCTTCTACAAGGAATCCTCAAGGCTTGTCTGTGAAACAAGGGGCCCTTATTCAAATAAGGAATCCTCAATGAAGGCTTCCTTGTTAGATAATCTAAGGAAGATCTATGAATACGACTATAAGGCTCTGAATCAATTTTCTATGTTCAAAATCTTGTGTAACTTTTGTTGGTAAGAAATGCATTATTTGAGTGTTTAATGTTAGTCTTTTCTGTCTACAGTACAAATCAAACTCTTTTGATACATTGTTGCTATTCTCAATGAGTTTTTCTATTTCATGTTTCGCCACTATGGTAAGAAAAACTACAGAAATCGTTACCCAGATAATGTACAAAATAGGTTCTTAATTATTTGATATAGGTAAGTAGTAATTTTTAAAAAATCACAAGAAAACTACCTATGTTTCATTAAATTTCTTGCGGATGTAGCCATCTTTAGTTACTAATTACTTGCTTCTCAGTTTAATATTTGTTCATCAATGAATGTCGCATGGAGAAATAACAGATTTTTCTTCACATGTAATAGTAATCCTTTGAATTGCTCTAAGCTTTTATCTGCGTGTTTAAAAACTAGACTTCTCATGTTCATTAAATAATAAAAACTCAAAAAATTAAATGAATTTATTAATATTTTTTATGGTAAGAACTTGAAATGCCTTTATAGTCAAAAATAAATGAAAGAAAGTAAAAAAAATTAAATTCGCACATGAGAAATCTGTATACTGTATGCCCAATTTTAAACAATTACCGTCTTGAATGTTATAGCAGTGGTGGTCATTGTTGACAAAGAAGAAAAAGATAAACATAAACTAAAGACAAAGAGTGGTATTTCATTCAACCATGTCTCTTTTGTCTCTTTGTCTTATCACCTAACCAAACATTGTCCGACCGACAGGTTACGGTTAGACGTAGACGTTTGTTTGTAGATGTTACAAAACTTATAATTGTATCAAATATTTCTTTCTTTATAATTTTCTTCAAATTAAAATATGGTAACCGGTAATATTTTCTTACTTAGTGCATCTAATAATATTGTACTTTTAAGGGAAAAGCAAAGAAAACCAGGAAAATTGTAGAAAAAAGGTTCGCTAAAATGAAAACTATGATAAGTCCCAGTGATCCTAGAATAAAGGCGAAATTGAGAGCACCACCTAAAAAAAAGAAACCAGAAGATCCACATAAACTCAAAATTAATGAGGCACCACAAGTGAGCTCTGCTTTATTCTTTGAGTACAATACTCAGCTTGGACCACCATATCATATTCTTGTAGATACCAATTTTATAAACTTCTCAATAAAGAACAAAATGGACGTTATTCAGAACATGATGGATTGTTTATATGCGAAATGTATTCCATATGTTACTGACTGTGTGTTGGGAGAATTAGAAAAATTAGGACCAAAATATAAAGTTGCTCTTAGAATAATAAAGGATCCTAGGTTTGAGAGAATACATTGTCTACACAAAGGTACATATGCCGATGATTGCCTGGTACAGAGGGTTACGCAGCATAAGTGTTATATTGTAGCCACAAATGATAAAGATTTAAAAAGGAGAATTAGAAAAATTCCAGGTGTTCCTATTATGTATGTTGCACAGCATAGGTACACTATTGAGAGAATGCCTGATGCATATGGAGCTCCAAAAGTCTGATATTTTAAATATTTGTTAATATTTAATAAACGTTTCATGTTTTGTAATAAGTTACTTTTTTAAACCTAATTTCTTGTGTGTGTCTTTAATGTAATTTCAAATGATTGCTCATTGAAGAAACATTGCCAGAAAATATACTTTTAGTTTTCTAAGTAAGTACTTCCTTGAAATTATTGAATTTCACTAATATGCATGCCATTTTGATATTGCTCAGCTCAGTACTTTGAAAGCATCTTCTGGATAAAAGTGGTATGTTGCTTGTAAATAAATGATTCTCATTTAAATTCGGTAAATCAGAACTGTATACTGTACGTTTACAATAATGGTTCAACGAGTCATTTTGCAAATAGTGCAGAATAATAGAATAGCGTAATATATTTATATTAAGATCTACTCGATGAGCCGAGAAGCAAACATTACTGTTTTTCAAATGCAAAGATATAAGCACAAATACAATAGTTAGATTTCTATGAAATTTATTTAGAAAAATTCAATTGAATGTTTATGAAACATTACACTATACATGTGAAATAACTTCAATTAATGCACCCAGACTAATATTTTAATGAACATTTATCAAGCTAAGATGTTGTACACATCATTGCTGACTACTCCAAGACTTGCTCAATTTACTACTCATATGAAAAATGGAATGCCAGTGGGAAGTGTCCCGATAGAGCTTAAAAACGTAATATCCCAACAAAGCAGGACATCAAGCAACAATAACAAATAATTTCGGTTTCGAGACTATACACATTTTGCATATTTTAGAAATGCAAAGATTAGCTTAGGACCTACCCGTGAATAATTTTCAAATATATTTTTCTCAAAAATCATCTTTCTATTAAAAAATTGATACAAACTGTATGAAGATATTCCATATATGAGATTAATTAACCTATCGTTGGAAAAAAAACGTCAATAATTGATAAACCTTGCTCTTGGGCGTATGTCCGGAATTTAGTAGTACTATATGATTTGAAATTGTTGGGTAATGTACATAATAGTTGACAAGCCCATTGGCCGTTCGGAACCGGCGTTAAACTGTAGGTCCCTCGAGTTGAAAAAAAAAAATCTATCAAAAATCAATATCCTTATTATATATATATATATATATATATATATTTATATATATATATATATATATATATATATATATATAAATATATATATAAATATATATATATATATATATATATATATATATATATACTAGCTGACCCGGCAAAGGGTCATTTAGGGTAATGAAAAATAGATGTTGGCCGATTCTCAGACCTACTCAATATGCTCACAAAATTTCATGAGAATCGGTCAAGCCGTTTCGGAGCAGTATGGGAACGAACATTGTGACACGAGAATTTTATATATAAGACTAGCTGACCCGGCAAACGTTGTTCTGCCATATAAATTATTTTTATCTATTCATCTGTCTGCCGATGTATATCTGCCTATCTAACTATATATCTTTCTATCTACAGAGTTATCTATCTTTCTATCTATCTGCATATCCATCTATCAATTTATCTGACCGGGCAAACGTTCAGCCATATATATTATTTTTATCCATCTGTCTTTCTATCTATTCATCTATCTGCCGATGTATATCTACCTATCTATCTATCTAGTTATCTATCTTTCTATCTATCAATCTATCTGACCCGGCAAACGTTGTTTAAATTATTAAAATGGCTATTGAAAAATATGGGTTGTTGATAGAAGGGTGAAAATTTAGAGTTGTATGTATTTTTTAAAGCAACATCATAAAAAAATCAAAAAAAAAATTTGTTCAAAAAATTCATAAAAATGTTAATCATTAGGAGTATAACAAATAGGGGTTGATCGTAAAGGGGTGAAAATTTAGGGTTGGATGTATTTTTGAATGTTGTATCATAAAAAAAAATAGAACAGAAAATTTTGTCTGAAAAATATAAATAAAAAATTAAGGGGTGGACCTCCCTTAACATTTAGGGGGATGAAAAATAGATTTTGTCGGATTCTCAGAGCTAACTGATTTGCACACAAAATTTCATGAGAATCGGTCCAGTCATTTCGAAGGAGTTTAACAAATAAAAAATAGGGGTTGATCGTAGAGGGGTGAAAATTTAGGATTGTATGTATTTTTGTATGCTGTATCATAAAAAAATAAAAACAAAAAATTTTGTCTAGAAAATAAAATAAAAAATTTAGGGGTGGACTATCCTTAACATTTAGGGGGATGAAAAATATATGTTGGCCGATTCTCAGACCTACTCAATATGCTCACAAAATTTCATGAGAATCGGTCAAGCCGTTTCGGAGGAGTATGGGAACGAACATTGTGACACGAGAATTATATATTTGCCGGGTCAGCTATAAGATATATATATATATGGATGTATATTCATAATGAAACCAAGCTAGTTAGTCGAGTATGTTAGGTACGCTGGCTAGTATTTGGGAGGTCTCGGGTTCAAACCCCAGGGCCGACTGGTCTGCCATGAGTTTTTCTCAGAGGTTTCCTCATGGTAATGTAAGTCACTGCTTGCAAACTTATAAGGTGAATGCTGGGTCAGCATTAATCCTCTGAACCCTACCCACACTTCCTATGTTCCATAAATATCCCGTCTCACCTTTCCTTAATGCACTTGTACATACAAATGTATCCTCTGATCTGGCTGAAGGAGTTAATCCCAAACTCAAGCTGCCCGCCTCCCTGACACATACTTCAAGGAGGAATGAAACACGTGTGTTTCCTTTTTTTTTTTTTCATAATGAATATTGATAACAAATTTCATCAATATTCTTTCATTGTGAACAAAAATTTTTACAAAAGTATCAGCCTTATCAATTAATAATGTATACATATAATATATAAATTATGTCTTCTACATAATATATTTGCTCATCAAATCACGTAGCCAAGTATGTTATGGAAAACAAACAACCGTAATCCCTTACTGCAGAAGACCAAATCTCCCAGACTTCAAAAGGAAGACACAAATGTGTGCAATAAACAAATATTTCACTAGAAATAGAATGAATCGTAAGAGTATGAAAAAAACTGTAATTAATTTATTGCATCTTATCTGTGTTGCTATAATTTGTCCTCATTGAAAAATAGTAAATAATGTAAGGTGCTTCTGAAATTACATTCCTTGAAATGAAATTTATGCTTTACTTAGTATATCTATATTTTTTATTTATAAGCATAACTCTAAATATAAATGAAAAACATAAAGAAACTATGATTGTTTATTTGAGATTATAAATCTAGTAAATATATAAATCAATTAGGACCAATCTAGCTTTCTTTCAACCTCTTCAAGAACCCTCCAATTTGGTGAATGTTGATTGGTCTTAAGCCAATTGAAATCATCAATGCCTTGCCAATTATTGAACGAAATATCTAAGCCAGACTGTTCAAAATCCTTTTCGATACCATCATATTTGAAATTATACGGTGCAACAAGAATATCAGTGCAATCTTCCATTATTGCTCGACTAGTTACATGAAGATAAATTTTAACATGGTTAGAACTATGTAAACGTAACTGCTGGCAGGCAATTACTAATATACAATCTGTACAATTAGAAGCAAAAATTGAAGTTGAGACAGGGCCACACAATATAACACAATTTTTCAACTGATTTAGATGCAGTGTGGATGAGGTTCCAAAAATTTTAACTGTACAGTTCTTCATATTTTGTAACCTTACATCTTTTTTGAAAATTTCTTTTGGTGTTAAACATAGAAACTCATCTGATCTTTCTGAAAATCCAGTTGAATTTTCATCTAGCAAAGTTATTTTCTTCGATATATCTGGTAAATCAGGTTCATCTTTTCCACCATTAGTTGAGTTAATATTTAAATTATTAGTTACTCTGGTTTTATTTCGAAATCCAAACTTTTTTTTTGGTATTAACTTTTCCTCCAGGTCTTTAGCTTTGTTAGTTAACATATTAAGAATCTCATTACATTTCTTTATATCATATGTTCGTAAGAATAGATTAGAAGCAGCTACATATTTTTGTAAAACTAGTATATCTCTAAATATAGTGTTTAAATGATCTGGTAAGTTTTTTATGGATATACTCTCGGACATATCCAAAAGTGCCTCGATTTCTGCACATTTTGTTGAAAATTCTTGCTCAAAAAAATCAATTCCTTCATTTTCAGCACTATTCAATTTTTTAATATCTTTTTGCTTTTGAATATTGAGTTTTCTCTGAATGTCCCTTTTGGATATAAAACCCATTCTATTCTGATCTTCTAGTGTAGTCATGGCCAATACTATTTTTCTCTTAAATTCTTTAGTTCTTCTTTACTCATGCGGTAGATAGGTTTATCTGTAGAAGCAGCAGACTGTATTATGTCTAAAAATTTTTGATTTTTAGATCTGACTTCATCTACTGATTGCTTAGCACCTGAAAAATCCTAAAAAAAGCTGACAGTTAGTTTCCATGTCTTCAGGACAAATGTTTTTCATAGAAAAAATTCATAACTAACCAGTTCTCTCAAATAAAATGAATGCAAACATTTACCTTTCTAAATTTATCAACTTTTTCTTCTGAAGGTGTGATTGCTACATAAAGACTATATCCTGTTCCAGTACAAGCCACAAGCCAAAATAATGATTTTAAAATGCGTTCCATGAAATTATAGCTTATTCACCTGTGTTCCAATAGGCAGTATCAATTTGACGAATTCTATTATTTGAATCCAGATATTCACCAGTTCGATAATAAGCTTCCAATAGAGAAGGGTAATTATCTCTCAGATATTTTCTGGATTCTGCGAAAATAATGACATAATTCATAGAAATTATACGGAATGACTTACGCCTACCTCTTTCAGTGTTTACTTTTGCCCAAATTTTGTAAGAAATAAAGAATGCAGCAGCTTCTACAACGAATAAGGTTACAGCTCCTCGCTTTAACCACTTTTTAACGGAACTTTGTGGTCTTTTTTTTAACATAGTTTTGGAAAAAACAATACATTACTTACATATGTCTCCCCGCCATTACCAACGAAATAAAGTAGACGGAGAAATTTTTTTGTTCCCGCTGCGCTGACAGCAATCAAGGTCATTAGTGTCACATTCATAATTTCATAGCACAGTTTTTTGAAACAAGTAAAATAACTAGGAAAACAGTGAGATCTAATACAAATCTCAGCAAGTTAAAATGAATGAAATTGTGAATTCAAATGTAACTTCTCGTTTTAAAAATTTCTCTTTCAGGAGGGCTGTACATTTTATTAGAGACGCGTTCCATTACGCAAAACGCTAACTAGTCTCAGCCTCATACATTTTACAGGAATTTACCTAAGTTACATATTGAACAAATATTACAATTTCTAATGCATGACGAAAAAAGAAATTCATTCCTTCTCAACTATGGTAAAAAATTTCTTATTAAAAATTGCAAATGGTAGCAAAATTATTTTTTTCCATACAACCTTCAAACGATTTTCATGATATAACTAGTATTCCCTTGTAGAATTTATATTTATTTTGTATTTCAACTTCAAAATTTATAATACAAAAAGAATTTGAAGTAATGTCACATTTATATTATTGAAACAGTATTAAAGACGAAAAAATCAACAGTTGAAGTTTAAATAGAAATTTCAATAAAATTGAACTAATATTATAATTAACTGTTCATTCCGTCTTGCCCTTATGTAAGTTAGGTTAGCCACATGGCTGATAACATTTTAATATTTCGGTTGATCGAACAATCGTCATTAGTCCTTATGCCAGGACCTTTCGTATCCTCTCTTGACATAATATGTCCTTCGTAATTAATTTTTATTTTCTGCTAATGAAGTGTATTTCTTTTTCGTTTTTTTATGCGTGGAGGACTTCATTGTTGTTTTTTTTTCTGTCTTTTCTTCGTTCAAGGTATTTTCAGCACTTTCCTGTACCTCTCCAACGATTTTCCATTAAGTGATGGCATTTAGGAATCTATCTAGTCCTTTTCAGAAATTCCTCATTTGAATAAAAGTGCTTCTAGGATATTTGCTCTATGCATCTGTTCAGTTATCACATTTTGCATATAGCTAAGCCAGAAAAAAATCATAAATAAATCGATGATCTTTTGAATAACATATAACACGTATAAACTGCAAATTAATAGGGTCATGTTTCTCATTTGAGAATGTATCCTTTAATTTTTATGAGCTAAATAATTTCTAATGATTATGAAAGCTTAAATTAATTGCTCTTTATAGGTTTTAATAAATTCACCGATATAAATAAAAAAAGATAAGCCAGATGGACTATTTTGCTCTTCCGAAATATAAATACTACGAAAAAAAGTTTCTCAACTTGTGAATTTAACAAGTGAATTTAAATCAATTTCTATTTGAATTTATAACTTAGATTATTAACATCGATTAACACTTGGTGGAACAAAGTTAAAAATTATAATAACATAAGAAAAACACTTGGCTTGATTCCACTAAAAATGATATTCACACTGACATACTGTTGTAAAAAAATTTCAAGTTACGTAAGGGACAATTATGTTACAATAAATATGTTTTTCGTGCAATCGCACGCGAAGCGAGTACTTCGCGTACGCACCACAGTCCGCGAAATTTAATTTCGCGGCCGTTACCCATAGCAACGGCCGCCAAACCAAACGTCACTTATACCAAAAAGTAACAACAACTATGATATTTCAAAAGAGACATCATGTATCTCAATGCATTTTGCGTTCTGTCAAGAACTGTCAAAATATTTTGTATATATTCGAACATGGTCTTTCCATAGCAACGCTGTGACTTGTTAATTACTGTTGATTTTAAAGCACTGATATTTTTATTTGCAATTGTCTCGTTTAATAATTTTGTCGATTGCACGAAAAATAGTGTGTATGCCTTGGCCGCGAAACTTTTTAGCTACCTCAAGATTATCCTGCCTCGACGCAAGCGGCCTCGGCGATAATTTCTCTTTCGGTACGCTAAAAAGGTATTTCGCGGCCTAGGTATACAAATAACTATTGTTGAACTTAGTTCAAACTAGTGTACATAAAATTCGGGAAATTTGTTCTCTTGACAAGTTATGAACTAGTATTTCTTAATGAAATTATTTATGTGTTTTTATTGAAAAAATTAGCAATATCTTCAGCAAACTGAAGTGTATAAATGTAATAGTGTGTTTCAAGCAAAGAGGTTATACAGCTGTATAAGCTCTTTGGTTTCAAGACGAAAAATTCAACTTGGCAACAGTGCTAGACGCGGTATAGTGACATTCTCGAATTTCTAGGGATTTTTGCCTCTTCTATCAGTTATTGCTGTGGTTGGTGAACTTGGATAACGCTAAGGAAGTGTAAAATATCTTTAATAATAAACAAAATGCCAATTGTTACGTTTTCTACGTAAATTGTACAAGTAATTTGGATGTTGATACCATACTTCTAGTTGAACTGTTTGTTAACATATTACAGTTATGATAGATGATGAGGCGGATGAAATAAAAGCTACTTTAACCTCTACAATGGATAATATTCCTCAGAATGTACTGTTATCCCAAAGCAATGATAAAAATGACGCTAATGATTCTACTCCAACATCTTCCACCGACGCGGCCTCCATATACTCTACGACTTCTTTAAATGGTATTTAAACCTTTCCCAGCTTTCAATTGTAGGTTTTCTGA
>JARQZK010002913.1:342500-370000 GCA_030704885.1 Cynegetis impunctata | reverse complement strand
GAGAATTCATGAAGGAGACGTTTTTCCAGAAAATAAAATCCTGAAGAAAATTGGAAAAGCTGATAAAATTAATAAAACAAATTATGCAGAACGAATCTTCAGAATACCACCAAAAATTTTCAACTTTCTTGGGGATCAATATACAAATATCTAATTTTATCTGAATAACCAATTTCAAAACAGAAATAATGAAATGATTGAATTATGGGAAATTCAACAGAGGAGTACTATTGAAACCTATAGTATAATAATAATAATAATAAAGTATTTCTTTATTTGCTGACCCTTAAATAGTAAATTACATTACTGGCACCAGGGCCTACTAATACATTTAGAGAAACTAGAAAACACGATAGTTTTTCAGTAATTTTTAAATTTTACATCATTCTTAAATTCAATTCTTAATAAAATATTCTTTGCTGAAAAAAGTTTATCATTTATTTATTTTCATATAAATTTATTGATGTGGATATATCGTTTACTTGATCTTATTTTAGTTGCAGTTGAGAGTGATCTGGTTGCATTGGAAAATTTGGTAAATGAGGAAGGAGATACAGATATCGTATTGGAAAACGAGGAAGGACATACAGATAAGATGACTTTGGAATCAATTGGAAAAGAAGTTGAAAACAATTTTTCTCCAAATTTAGTTCAAACTTCTTCTAAAAATATTTCACAGTCACAATTGATTTTAACGAAATCTAAAACAGAAAATTTAGATTTTGAAAATGAACAATCTGAGAAATTGAATCCCAAATCTGTTGAAACTGATCCTGAAGTTTGTGAGGAAATAAGTGAGAAGATACAGGAGCAATTAATTAAGAAGCCTGAAAGTTCAATTTTACTTTCTGACAAGGATTTAGACTCTGGAAATATTCCAAATATAGAAGTACCTGAGCCCAAAGAGAGTGAAGCAAAATGTGAGTCTGAAGCATATTCAGGACCACTAGAAGAAATAGATTGTGCGATTAAACATTTGGAAGGAGACAGTGATTCTCATGTGAAAGATGAAAAAATTGAGGTGGTGATGATAGTTGACGAACATAAAAGCCAAGTCAGTTTTGAAAAAAATGTGTCTGAAAATCAAAGTATTGAAGAAGTACCGAATGAAAATGAAGACGAGTGTTTTGACAGTAATACTGAAAGTTCAAGAGAATATTCAGAAACAAAGCAATCGTCCACAAATGTTATGAATATGCCATCACTTGAATCAGAAGATATTTCCCAAGACATTGAAATTGCATCTGATAATAAAAATCAACTAGCTGCTCACAACACTGATATGCCAGAAATAACTTCATTGGTATCTGAAAAAGAAACAGAATTAGTGAATTTACAGAAACCCATTTTAGATAAAATAACCAAGCAATCTTCTGAAGGATCTTTAGAAATGGATGGTGAAAAATCAGGGTTACCAGATGCTAACAATAAAATAGTGGTTGAATCACATGAAAGTTCTGAAAATATTCCATCTGAAATATCTTATGCTACAACTGAAGAAAGTGTAGATATAGATGAAATAGTGAAGTCAGCAGTGGATGATGCAATTGAATCTAGTGCGTCGCCTACACTTGTAACAAAAGAAGAGAAGGAAATAAGTGATGAAATGACTGATTTTCCAGTTGACAGTGTAGATGTAATAGAAGATCCCGTTTCTGCTGTAGATATACTGTTACATAAAGTTGAAGCTGAAGATACCCCAAAATCTGAAGAAATCATTGAAGAGTTATTTGCCGAAGTTTTACCTGAAATTTCTGAGGCAATTGGAGAATCAGTTCAATCAGTTTCTGGAGAGGCAGCTGAAAAATATTCATTGTCTTCACAAGACGACCAAACAGGATTTCAGCAGAAAGTTCAATCAGAAGTTATTGTTCCATCTGATTCATCTCCATTAGATTCTAACTTATCTATTACACAAAATTCAGAAAAATTGAGTGAGTCTGTGACTGAGGAATTATCTGTAGATGTATCTGAGCCTCTTGCAAAGGAAATATCGAAGCCCATTGCAGAAGAAACAATGGAGGCGCTTAAAGAAAGTGATATCACATTGGCGGTAGAAGATGAACCTAATTCGGTCTCACAAAATCAATTACTTTCAGCAGAATCCAATGTACCAGATAATGCAGATACAGTATTCGAAAATGAAACAGAAACACTGATAGAAAATAAAACAGAAACACTGATAGAAAATAGAACAGAAACACTGATAGAAAATAGAACAGAAACACTCATAGAAAATAAAACAGAAACACTGATAGAAAATGAAACAGAAACACTGATAGAAAATAAAACAGAAACACTGATAGAAAATAAAACAGAAACTGTTACTGATGACAAGGTAGAATTTGCTGTGGAGAGTAAACTTGGACTAAGTGAAGTTCAACTATCTGCAGACGATGAAAGTGATCCAGTTCCGAAAGATGAAGTTGAGCTAGCTGTAGAAGAAAAAACGGAATCTTTTGCGAAAACCGAAATTGGATTGAAGTCAATTGTAGAAAATGAAACAATTTCAGAAGATGAAAATAAAAATGACCCAGAAAATGAAAGTGGATCAAATATAATACATGAAATTGCATATGAACCTGTTATTACAGTTGAAAAAGAACCAATTGTGGAAGATGCAACTGAACTTGCTGAAGATATTGAATGTGGATCAGTTGTTGAAGACGATACTGGAACTATTCTAGATAATGTAACTGGACAAAATGCACAAGATCTGACTCCAGTTGTGGAAGTTGAAACTAGCAAAAATGTCGAAGAAGATAAAACGAAATCTGTTGTTCATGTTGAAGAAACTGAATGCACTGTACCAGAAGAAACTGTACTGTCTTTAGAAGATAGAACTGAAACAGCTGAATCTATTGCAGTTTTAGAAGGTGGTATTGAGTTGGAACTCAAAGGTAAAGATGAATTGGTTATGGAAGATGAAGCTGACAAAATTGTTGAACAAGACTCCAAAGCAGTTATCAAAGATGATGTCAAAATAATCATGGAATATGAAACATGTTCAACTACAAATGATAAACCTCAATCAGAGCTAGAAGATGCATCTGGAGTGGTGGAAGATACTTCTAAGAATCTTTATAAGGATAAAAGTCCGCAGGTTTTGGAAGAAGTGTCAGCCATAATACCAATCGAAATAACTCGATCTATTGAAGAAACTTGTGAGCCTGATACAAAAATTGCAACTAACACTTCTGAGCCTGTGATAGACGAACTTGACAAATCCTCAAGCAGCTTTCAGAAATCAAACATTAAAGTGCAAGAAGAATTGGAATCGGGTTTAGAAGAATTGAAGTCTGATGAGAATCTAGAAGTAGCGCAGGTTAATGAAATTTCAAGTGCCAGTGTTTTGGAAAAAACACATACGTCAGACATTAATCCTTTTGATAAAACTAAAATATCAGAAATAACAAATGAATCTTCAGAAATACTAGAAAATATGGAAACAACTAAAGAAGAAATTATAAAAAGGAATTCAGATGAAGGAAGAGAATCTTTCGAGCAGAAAGAATTGATTCCTGTGGTAGAAGAATTTATTGTAAAAAAAACAATTATATATGAACATGATTGTCAACACAAGAGTGCACACGAGGATGAACTTGAAGAACAAAAAGTAAAAGATAAAATGGAAACTATCCATACAAAATGTCCCAAAGGAAAGTCAAAAGCAGCTGATGTAATAAATCCACAAGACCTCGATGATGACAAATGCAGAGAACAATTTGAGGTAAATTTGAAAGATAATAACCCTTCTTCTGAATCATTAAGTTCGGCACAATCTTCGGAGTCGCAGGAGGAAGTGAATAGGGTTGAATTTCACAGCAACCTCTCTGACAAGAATTGTATCGCCCAGAAATTGAATTTACCTGAAGATAATGGAGAAAAAGTCTTATCTGTCGAAACAAAAGAAGAAAGTCAAGCAGTAATAGTGGATAGTATTGACAACAAGATCATAAAAAAACTAAATGATGAAGATATATCTGGAAATAACAAATTTGAAAAAAATGATTCAGGTATCGATGAAATCAACACAAAACAATTGGAAAAAGATGAGCAAAGATTAGAAGTTGAAGATACTTCTTTGGTTAGATCTCAAAATATCGTGACTGAATCTAAAGTTTTAGAATTATCTTCTCATTGTAAACCTTCGAAGAAACAAGTAAGTCAGACACAAATAGATTTAAGTGATGATAAGCTCAGCAATGCAATTCAGGATCAAACAACAGCTGCTGTTCAGTCGATCCTGGATAACATGTTAGCTGAAGAACAGAGTGTTGTACTTATTTCGAATAAGGAGGAAGCTCCTGTAGTTCATTCTTCTTATTCTTCATATGAGCTACAGAAAGCTGTTCAACAAATCCAAGATATATCTAAAATGGATGAAACAGAAAATACATCACCTGAAGATGTATCTTATATCACAGATATTGAGAAACCAAAGGAACCTGAAGAAATTGTTCAAATGATAGAAGCTGAAAGTAGCGAAGTGAATACGGAAGATTCGGAACAGAAGTGTGTCGAGTCAATCGAAGCTGAAAGTACCACTATTACGTGCAGTCTTTCAGAACAAAAATCCGTAGATGAATTCGAACGAGAATCTTCTGCTGATGTAGGAGATATCGAGAGTCCCCAGCCTAGTGTTTCAAAAAATGTTGTAGATGAGTATCAAGAAACAAAAGTTGAAATAAAGCCAAAGGATTCATTCCAAATAAGAGAGTCTGACCTTGAAGCCGTTAAGGCTGTTTCATCAACACAATCGCCAGGAAAACATGTTGAAATAGAGAGTGAACTTCGTAACAAAACAAAAATTGAGATACCACTTGTCCATCCTTCCATTGATCTTAGCGAGGAATCATCTAACGAAGATTGCTCTGAAAGTGAGAGTATTCACGACAAGGTTTCTTCTACAGTACCAACTGTTATGTCACCGAAAAAATGTGAAGGGGATATTGAGGAAAAGGCTACTGAAATCCCAACGGTGAAAATTGTTTCGAAGACCGAAACAATTATGGAATGTGCTTCTGTAAAAAACGACGTTAAAAAAAATAGTCCCAGAGAAACTCGTCATAGTAGTAGAATAAGTGAAAGAACTAAAGATAAGTCACATAATTCCAAAGAAAACATAATCGAACCTCTTACAATAAATATTGATGAACTAGAAAAGGACAAAAATTGTAGCCCAAAGGTAATTGTCAAAAGTAAGGAAGATGAGCCAGTCGACGACAGAGAGGAACACAAAGGTTCTTTGAAAATCACAATTACAAAACAGTCTGACAACACTCATTCTATATTGAAAATATGCAGCCCCGATGCTGAGCTTCGCCATAAACCATCAGAAAATGACGAAACTAACGTTCTTCCTAAATTGGTTATAAAAACAGCCGATGCTGATCTACATAGTCCTAAAATGTCTACTCGAAGCTCAAAAACTTTTACTGCTAACATAAGTCAGAAATCCGGCAGCCCTAGAATAACAATAAAACCAATACCAAAACCAGAAAATAAAGAGTCCATCACTAGTCCATTGAAAATTACGATAAAACCTTTGGGAAAACCGGAGGAGTTTTCTAAACAACAACAAAAGCATAGCCCCAAAGTCCCCAAATCAAAATTAGAAGATGACCATTATGGAACACGCAGTAAAATTTTGAAGTCGTCTGAAAATTCTGAAGTTCATAGCCATAAAGTGATTATAAAACCCATCGTCAAGTCTCCTGAAGATTGTGAACAAATATCCACACCTAAAATAACTATAAAACCCTTCGAGAAACCAGATAATGAGGCTAAAATTAGTCCTAAGATAACGATAAAACCAGTGATGAGACCAGTTGATATACCATCGGAGATCGATGATGAAATTAAAGAGAGAATAGTGCTGAAGATAAATAAGGGTACCTTACCTTCCAAAGATATCGACAAGGCTAATAGAGAGTCGAGGAAGAGAGAGCACGAAGATGATAAATCCGAAAAATTAGCGAAAATAAAATTGAAGTTCTCCAAGGGTGGAGACGCGCATATAGTGCACGAAGGGGATGTCGAAAGACGTTCTCCTTCGAATAAACGGATCTATGACGCGGAAAGTAGCGAGAAAAACAAACGCACTCGGTGCGACATTCCCGACAATAACAGCGACGAAGACGTTAAGATAGTGGAAGATAGGCAGTCTCCAATCGTTATAAGCGAAGATTCACGCTCGCAAGACAGCATCATAGTTATCGAAGAAGGTAACGACGGTCCACCCGTTAACGCGAAGAATTCCGCGGTACCCGTCGCCGTGGCATCTACCGCGCACGTCCCGAGGAAGAGGGGACGACCTCGAAAAGTTCCCCTCGTTGCCAGAGAAGATTTTGGAAATCTGTTGAAGGAGGAATCGCTCTCCGTGGCCGCGTCTACCGGCCTCGATCAAATAGTGCCGCCTACTCAGGAGACGGAAACTTCTGGAAGGCCCAAGCGGAGCTGCAGGGGCCAGTCCGTGCGAGACACGCTCGGTATCAAGCCTAGGAAGCCGAAAGCGCCATCCAAACCCAGGGGGGCGAAAAGGGGTACGGGCTTGAATGCTATTAGCATGAAGTCAAAAAAGGTAGGTGTGATTATTATTTGACTGTGAACAGTAGTAGTTCGATGGGACAAACAAAACCACATGCCGTTCTTATACGTATACGTATAATGTATAGGTATATGTACATTTACTTATACGTATATTAAGTTATGACACTTTATTTACTAAACTGCACTGATGGAAGCAATTTAATGAGGCAAAACTAGAAAATAAAGCTTTTTCGTAGTTTCTTTTTCAAAATAGCGGAAAATGCAATGGTCTAATATGATATTATTTTGATGTATCAAAGATAAGATTTTTTTATGGACCACCCTGTACTTTATGTTGTGAAATGAACTTTGGTACATATTTCCAATATATTGTGTTTATATACCGGGTAGCTAGAAAGTCTAACAAGGTATTTTCTTTGAAACGATTGAACGTATAATAATCAAACTTTAGGGTTATGCACAGGATTGTATTTTTCGTTTTACAGAGGTCCTGTCAAACTTGAGTGACAAGCATTCAGAGTACCGCCGCCATCTTGAATTTTTTTAAATAGCACCGTAGGTCGAGTGATATATCGTAGAGAAGCTGATTTCGTCCCCTTTTCAAAAATATAGATTACCTACCACATAACTAAAAAAATAAGAGAAACAATTTTCAAATATATATATATATATATATATATATATATTAATATATATATATATATATATATATATATATATATATATATATATATATATATATATATATATATATATATATATATATATATATATATATATATATAAATAAGGATTATTTAATGGCTGTAATTTAAGATAAATTTTTAACGAGCAGTCAACTTGATTTAAGAAATACTACTACCATTTATACGGTGAGAGCTGTTGAAATTGCTTCATTCCTATCACTCTAAAATGTGATAATCTATCAATATTAAATATCTACAAGATTATATTTCTTAATATAAAAGAGAAATAATTTGCTTTGTTTTTTATCACTATTTTTACTAAATTGTTTGCGACTGCAGTTTCGTAGTACTACTACATTTTCAAGTGAAGATTCACTTACTATAATCGCTAAGCAAGAGAAAAGTTGATACATCCATTCGATGTAATTCAACATTCACACGCCGCAAGTAACAAGCGCCTTCGGGTGTCAGGACGTACGAGTTCTCGTTGCCGAAATGTTTTCTTCTATCTGTGGGATGTGGTTCATTTGTTTCCGACTGGTGGCGCTGTGTCATATTTATATGCCATATAGTCACTGGAAGGAAAATATAACACCGTTAGAAATATTTGGTTGGTTATCACTTTCGATGGATAGATGATACTGATGAGCCCCAAATAAGGGCGAAACAGACTGTCTATCATTTCCATTGATTGTGATAAACAACTTAATGTTTCTAACATACACCATCCTAAGGTATATGGAGGGATTTCGATGTTTCGTGAACTCGTATAACCAGCTCCGCTAGGAGGTTTGTTTGATTAGTTTCAAATAAATGTCCTAGTTCACTTCATTTTATTGCCACGAACGTGTATCGTTAACACGAAGAATTCTGTTTTCTATATATATATATATATTTCATCTTTCACAAAACGAACACCTGCAATGTAATTTAAAATAAGCGTTTGAGGATATTCGAAATGAATTAATGCTTTGTTGTCCTTAAAACAGCCCCAATTCCCTTAGCATGCATTTCTGGGTAGGATGAGTAACACCAATTCAATATAACTTCAGTTCGCAGTTTTCTTTTCTGCAGAGAGTGTGCGGTTATCCTACATTATGCAATCATATAAAAATCATAATTGAAACGTATCTTGCGGTTTTGTTTGTCCCACGATTTACATTTAAAATTTTATACCGATGCAGATTGGATGAGTATTGCTTTCTATTTCATTCTAGTCGAAGTCAAAGAGATACAAGTAATATTAAGCCGGGATCTGCAGGTGGCTAAGAGTTTTTTGGAGCAACTGTCTACTCTGACTTGTGTCAACGAAGAAATTTCATCTGTTTTTAATGTGATTAAATTCGAATTAATTTCCTTTAATATTGAGTATATCTCGCGAATTTATAAACCCAACAAATAGTTTTAAAGGCAAATTCTGTAGTTTCATCTGGCGCATTAGTTCTAACAACTAATGAGGCGGTTAGACTACTTTATTGATCGTTTTACAGGCTCATTCGAATAGCTTAGGACTACTTTGAGAAATTATCGTACTAATACTTTTAAACTTTTTTCTAATATATTTTTATTACCATAAAGCGTCCGACTACCGAAAATATCATCTTTGATTTAATGTTATTAAGCACTTTATACAATATTACAATTTTTGATTGTACTCGAGTATTTGAGAAAGGTTTGCATTATATTCTTGAAAATATTCAGTCAATTCTTGCGAAATCTTTTCAGGTTATTGGTTCTCGTTAATCAATTCCACCCGACAGTACTATTCTCTGAGAAATTCAAAAATTTCTGAAGATCAATAATTTTTAAGCTTCTCGAATTGTTTGAAAAATATGTAACGAAGAATGCAAAAACTTAATTTTCTTCTGATTCGCCATATTCTTCGATATGGAATATTCTACTGATATTGATTCTCTCGAACATGAAGTGTATCATCAATGATTTGTTTTAAAAGATGTTTGCAATAAATTTAAACCGTATGTTGCTGCTTATGTCTTTAAAGTTTGACGTTCTGTAGTCTTATCCACTTATTCTTGTCTTTTCTGCTGCAGTGACACTCGCCTTGAAATATCTTGTGGATTACATATGAATTTATCGTATTATGGAATGAGAATATCAGTTGAAAACTTTTTTTGCTGAATTTGAAACAATATTTTCTGGAATTCCATCAAACAGAAATATTGAATTAATTAAACATGTAGCGGATGTTGTACCCAAAGAATTAATTATGCTTTCCTTGTATATGGCGTGGAAAAAGAATGTCTTCGAACTGTTCATCAATATATCGTTGCTTTTTTTTACGACTACTCAAGATACTGCCAGTAGGTCATTCTTCGTGGATAACTATAAAGATTTATGAACGCTTCTTCACATCCAAAACTGTTGATATTTTGTATCATTTTATATTTGATTTTAGTCTGTTGAAACATTTTCTTGTTCGAGAATTATTATGTTTTTTCTATAAATATAATTCATTTTTAAATAAAGGACGTACGCTTTATTAGAGCACGTCCCTAAGTGGACGAATTAAAGGCAATTTAATTGCTTAATTTACCTAATTACTAATATCTCAGTTGAGGAAGCAAAAGAATTTGAAATAAGGTAAACAGTGAAATGCAATTTCCTGAATCTAGAAAATGTTAGCGGAAAAGGTTCAGCTTATAAAAGTAACATAATATATATTTTGAATAATAACTCACTGATTCACATTTTACAAAATATATTTGAATAAATAATTATATGAAGCACGTTCCGATGAATTTTCATATTCGAATGCTTTGTGCAGAATATAACTTTTTAGAACAGGACCTTAGGTAACTATCTAAATAATAAAACCACGTAAATAGTTGTCAATTTCCTAACTACAAGCCGGGTCCATTTTTTAACTCAATGTATTTTGATGAAGTAAGCCTGTACAGTTTCCCAGACTCCTCATTGCATTAATAAATTGAATATCTGAACTATCTCATTACTAAGCACCTTCTCAATTTGTTCTGAATAACTGAGTTTTTTGATAATTTTCCCCAGGTCATATTTTTTTACGTGACTTTGTATTTTAAATGAATTAAATCTGCATATGTTCGAGGAGTTTTGGTATTGTGTTCTTCTGAAAAAAATTACGTCCGACCAGCTTTCTTGCAGATACATAAAACGATATGTAAACAAATTTTTTCTTTCCTCCATTCAAACAACCTCAAAATCTATTTGAATGAGTATTAACTTTTACATTTAGATTATAGCTAGCACCGTTACTTCAACATGTATAACTGCAAATGCTTATTTAATTAAGTACGCCACATTGATTTAATTGAATATAAATTTTGATAAATCATATACGTTCTCCTGATTAACTACATTTTTATCTTTATTGGGTGAATTTTTATACGCCTAGATTCTTAAAAAAATGGTTTTACTTTAAGCAGGTTTTTGCCAATTTTTTTAGTGATTCTTCTTTTAAATTGTTTTTGCTACTCTTCTTGGTCCTTTCTCTGATTTTGTCTGCATGTTTTCGACCTTTTCACACCGTTTTTTTCGAATTTTGTTAGATCCAGACATTTTACGAGTCTTTTTACTCTTTTTTTTCTAGTATATTTTTCATCTTTTTTGTATTCTTGAATTTGTTTTGTTTCCCAACACTATTTGTCCCTTAGTCCCCGTAAAGGAATATTGTCATAGGAAATATCAGAATCGTAGTTGAACTCATCATTTTGGATAGTATTTTCGTCTACTGAATCTGGATTGTTTGCAACAAGACCTTCCTGTTCATCAGAAAGAAAGGCTTCTTTACACATTTAGGCAAGTTAAGTCCCAACGTCCAAATACAAAATGGACAAAAGGTCTAGCAATATGTTACCACAAGTTTCATTTTCATAAATTCAAAATATTTCGTGATAACTTAACATGCAACGACAAACTTATGTACTGCACGTTGTTGCCAAACTTTTCCATCGCGGAATTTTCAGCGGTAATTGTAATGTAAAATTTTTTGAAAAATTGATTAAAAAATAAGAATTTTATAATTAGACTGAAACGGTAAATGAATAAATTATAAGTGTCAAAAAGTTGAAATTACAAATGAATAGGTACCTCTAGAACTGAAAGTTGCAAAGTTTTCAATGAAGGCTCCAAAACAAGCTGATGGTGTTTTCCATTCTGAAGTACTTGAAAATTTTCTTTTACCTACAATTCTTAGTTTTTGTCGCCATATGTGCCTAAGAATTTTAACTATTATGAATTAGTTTATACTTAAATTTCGAGGTCCTTAATTTTTAATTTTATTAATTTATTAATTTCCGTAGGATCAAACAAATTAAATTTTGAAATTAATTGTTATGTTGAATATTTATAAGAGTCAATTTTAGTTAATAATCGAAACTAAATATAATTAATTAGAGAACTCGAGGAATAAATTGAAAGCGGAAATTCTTAGAGCTATACTGTTCTTAATATTGGAAATAGCAGATTTATGATAAGCTAGGAATCAGGATATCAAGAAATCCTGGTATCTCCATCGCATTGATTCTCAATAGTTGAAAAAGATGGTCAGAAAACGTTTAACAGCTATTATTTTTATTGAATCTCTTTTTTTTTGTTGTTATATTTCTAGTCAGGTTCTTCAGTGTAAGAATTTAAATATTGAGAATTTTACAACGAATCCTAAAATTTATATATACCTATGTAATTGTTCGAAGTAATGAATTTCTTTTTCCAAGAAACTCCTTAAAAGCACCTGAAAAATTAATTGAAATAAAATTGTAACGATTAGAAAGTATTATTTCCGTTCGTTTTAAAATAACAAGTAATTGATCATCAAAAAATTTTTTCATTAAAAAAATATATATTTGCTTCATTATAAACGTTGGTAACGGGACAAATAATTGAAATAACAGGTAAAAAAGACTGTCTGAAGCAGATAATATTGCTTTGCACTAATTGCTTTTCAGTGATAAATATTCGAGAATATATTATAGATATTAATTTCGATTTCGAAATAAAATGCTATGAACTGTTGTGAAAAATGTCCCTAAAATTTTTTAAAATTGAATTATCCTAATTATTTCTCATTAACGATTATCGAAAGTCTAATTTAAATTCAAAATTATTTGTTGGGTTAAAACAATATGTCATTTCTCATTTCTTACTTTTAATCAAAGATAGTGTATCTTTTTGTATCATAAATTTGTAAATAATGTCACAATAGATATAGTAATCGTTATGTTGTTCAGAACAACTTATGTAAGGTATTATTGTATTCTTTAAGAATATCAATTCATCATTTATCTTTATTTGACTGATTCTTTTTTGCTGTACTATAAAATAATCTATTTTCTATAGTTTTGTAAGAAAATTTTACTTAGTTGAAAGTTGTTTCCTTTTGTAAAAAGATGTTGAACGAAATTATTTATATATATATATATATATATATATATATATATATATATATATATATATATATATATATATATATATATATATATATATATATATATTATATAAATTTAGAAAATAAATATTTTTTTGATGGTATTCTTTATTTATTATTCATTTGGAAAATTCTAAACGGTAGGGATGATTTTGTTCTTTGAATTCAAATGGAGATTTCTATTTCGTTCTATTTAATAGACAACCATTGAGGTGAAAATTGCAGTAATCAGGTACCAGAATTTACAATAAGTTTCAATACGCTTCCACAATTTTTGCTTTATTTTATGTTTGATAGATAGAAGAAATTTTTAGGGCATTTAAATGAAATGACATCAGCGCAAATTATCAAGGTATTTTCGAAATTGAGTATTAGTACCTACGCCACTGTTTTATCGAATTCTATAAAATCGTCGACGATTAAACAAGTGTATTACGTTTGTATTGTGTCATGAATTAACTCTGACAATAATAACTTATCAGTGATAAATTAAGAATCGGAAAATATTGTTCAGCGGAAATTAAAACGAAAAAATGAAGTTTTCTATTGACATAATTAAACACCCATTCAATGTAATGCGATTAGGATAAATTTGTAGATTTATTAACCAGTACTTCTATTCGAGTTCTATAAGTAAACGGTTGAAAAGTAGTCTAAATTAAATATCTATTTATAGTATGTTACCTGCAGAGTTGTAAGTCTCCATGCGTTTAAGTTTATTTTGGTGAATTCGTAATAATTCAAGTTCAGAGTATACAGTGAAGTTTAAATGCTCCAGAAAATTTCTTGCTATCTTATCTCACATATTGAAATTATTACGATTTGAAAATATTAAAAACTTGATCTCTAAGCGCTAAATATAAAACAGTCATGGAATTATATAGGGACAGAAGTTCAGTGAAGGGAAGTTAGAGCTCATCAAGTCAAGTTTAACAGAAGAGGCTGTACAAGCTGCACAAATAGTGAGCATTTCCAAAGTTGTAAGTTCTGGATTGTTGGAAAAAATTCTGGACAGGCAAGACACAACGGTTAAGAAACCTATCGAATTAAAGGGACTTCTTGAAGCCGCGAAGGATCAGAATATAATTGAGATTATAGAGGTCGATTCACCCAGTTGTTCACCTAAAAATATTTCAGGCGAAGTCGACAATGTCTTAGATATTGATGCTGAGATTCTGTGCGAAGAAAATATTGATAAGGACGTTGATAATCCAAAAAATACTGTGGAAATCGAGTGTTGTATCAATGAAGTCGATTCGACTAGGAATGATATAGATCTAACCAAGGATGACGTAGATTCCAATAAGGGGTTGTCGGAGCTTGGTGCTGTTGATGCTGTTGTGTCCGATGTTGAGATGCAACCCCCAACGCCTGTTTTCGCGCCACCTTTGAGCGAAGCGTCTGCTATGGACATCGGTCAGTCGACAGATATTGCAATGTTTGAGGAAGAAACAAGGATGAGTGCCGAAGCCAGTAGCAGGGCCGAAACACCTGCTAAACAGGTATTTATGCAGTTTTTTCAATAGAGTAGGTAGTCAATTTCTGCTGTCTATATGTTGACGAGTACTGCAAATGTCAACTTTACCGTAATATTGTCCTAGTTTTGTTTGTTTACTAATTTGTGATGGAAGATCCATTTGATAAATTTCTTCTGTTCATAAAGCCTGCAGAAATCTCTACCACATATTTATATACCTATATATATATATATATATATATATATATATATATATATATATATATATATAATATATATATATATATATATATATATATATATATATATATATTTTATATATATATATATATATATATATATATATATATATATATATATATATATATATATATATATATATATATATATATATATATATATATATATATATATATATATATATTAATGTTTGTAGATTGTCCATATTTGGGTAGTAAGATGA
Source organism: Cynegetis impunctata (assembly GCA_030704885.1). Classification (NCBI taxonomy): domain Eukaryota; kingdom Metazoa; phylum Arthropoda; class Insecta; order Coleoptera; family Coccinellidae; genus Cynegetis; species Cynegetis impunctata. The sequence goes on along the minus strand of JARQZK010002913.1, from coordinate 355,400 downwards.
ATTTAATAAATGAAACTATCTTGTCTTCAAATTCCCAAAAATTATATTGATTAATGTACAACCGGTTTCGTTGTTTCAGAACAACATCTTCAGGTACAATATAATTTCTACACTAATGAGAGATAGTCTAAAATACAAAGAATCTCAATTAAAAATTGTAATTCAGTCAACATTGATGAGGACGAAAGACGAAACAAATTTAAAAATTTTTTCATATACGAGAAACAAATTATGCATTTCAAGGTTTACGGAGCTAGCAAGATTCTGAAACAACGAAACCGGTTGTACATTAATTAATATAATTTTTGGGAATTTGAAGACAAGATAGTTTCATTTATTAAATTCATATATATATATATATATATATATATTTTAATATTATGTGTTATATATATATATATATATATATATATATATATATATATATATATATATATATATATATATATATATATATATATATATATATATATATATATTATATATATATATATATATATATATATTTAGATATATATATATATATATTATATTATATATATATATATATATATATATATATATATATATATATATATATATATATATATATATATATATATATATATATATATTATATATATATATATATATATATATATCTATATATATATATATATATATATATATATATATATATATATATATATATATATATATATATATATAGGTGTGTATTTTATACACTCAGTTTTATCTTGTGATACCTAAACTTGAATTCATCTCATGTTCATCTTTATAACAATGCTTAATTTGCATGTATATTCAAAATTATAATATTTAGCTATTGCTATAAAAACTCAGACAAAAGGTACTTTAAAACGAACAAATATTCACAATAATTCCTTACAAACCTTTGGAATAACTATTAGCAATAAAATTATCAACAAGATTTTAAATCCTATAAGTGTAATTTTTATATATTTTGAGCGCGTTATAAACATTACGCTTTTTTAATGCATCAGCCAATTTTCCTCTCATTTATTGATAATTGCTTGCTTTCAAACTTAATTGGTTAATATTTGTATATTTTTTCGTAATACATTTTGCTCTTCAAATTTAGAACTAAAGTATGTAAAAAATATTGAATAGGAATAATAAAAGGTGTTTTGCAAATATTTTACATGAGCATGCTTACAAATCTTAGGTAGTGTCTGCCGATATGGTAGTGGAGGAATCTCAGAGCTCAGTTCAGAGCACAGCCACGACAGAAAGCGGTAAAATTAGTCGTAAAAGTAGGTTGGAAGTTCATCAAGAAGCTGACGGATCAGTACTTACAGCTGATCAACTAAACGAATATTATTGGGCTGGCAATGGGCCCTTCATGATTCAGGAGCAAGTGGCTCAGTTCCTCGGTATCAAATCCTTCAAGCGAAAATACCCTACGATTCCTAGGAGGATGGTGGATATGCAAGAGAGAGATTACATAAGGGAGAATGGTATGTAGCGATGAATAATTTATTTCGACTTATATTTTACATTATGCAACAGAAAGAAAAAAATAAAGTATTACATAATTAATTGAATAATTAGTATAAGGGTACGTACATATTGGAGGCACGCTTGTGCAAGTGATTTGGTGGCACACGCATGCGCAAGCGCGCACATACAAACAAAATCTGCAGGCTGCAGGAGAGCGACAGAAACAAATGGTGACTTGTTCTTCGCTGCTCACACTGCCCGCTACAAGCAAGTGAACGCTTGCACAAGCTTGATCCGATTCCACTTTGAAACAAAAATATTTGTTTTGTAGTTGGATGTTTTTAAAGTGAGCAACAATATTTTCAATATGGTCAGATGCAGAAGGTCACAAGTCTTTCAGAGTTGAAAGAATTGTTTTTGTCATCCCCTATCCCATTGTGACATCAGGTTTGACAAAACATAAAAACCACTCGAGGGTTAGACACTCGGCAATATTCGGATCCCGTTGTACCAATAAAAATCCCTTTGAGCAGAGTACGTGAGCCGTTTCAGACAAACACCTCAGTAGCGGTCTTTGAGTTTTTGCTTTCCCAACAGGAATCACTTCCCGTGTTCTATAAAATCAAAGACAAAATACGTTGGTTGTGAGCAGAGCAGGCGCTATACCGGTGACCGCGAGTAGGCTATTATAGGCCCCCTGTCTTCACAAATGTGATGCATAAACAAGGCCAGTTGCCAGTTCAATGCATAAATACCATTAATTAGATTACGTAATATTTTAATTACTGATAGCAAAATATCGAGTAAATTTCAGGAAAACAATGTGTTTCGACCCCTCTGCCCCCCCCCCTGGGTCGTTTACATTGATTGTAATGGTATTTACGTTCATTTCGTTTTGAGTTTTCGAACGTTTATCGTCGTAATTTGTGTTTTTTTGGACTTTGTATTTTCCTGTGATATATTGTGTTTGGATTGAGGACAATTTCATCTCTGTTCAACAGTAGATAACCTACCTACATCAAGTTGAAATTTACACTGAGTTTTTATCATTGAACATGAAAATCAATAATAAAATAAAGTAGAGCACGAATAAATTAATTGGTTGAAGGAACTATGTATACCTCATGAAAAGGCTGTATGATAGAACACCTATTTATTTAAAAAATAAAAAAACTTTCAAACGTTTCAAGAAAACATCTCTGACATGTCTACTTTCATTACGAACTGAAGAATTTTTGAGTATAATGGACAAAACCAAGTACTTACCAGCTAAACTGAAAGAAACAACATGAAATAAAAGAAGAATTAATATGAATACTCTGCTTGAATGGTTTGAACGTAATAAGTTATTATATTTTTTGAATTTTCCTGACGTATAACAGCTATCCTAAAAGTACGGTGGACTTCTGAGAGTCTGGTTTTTTTTTGATAGAATCTCTGTTTTCCTGATTATATAATTGAATATTTTAGTTTTTACCTAGCTATAGAGTCCAGATTTATTTCATATTCTTGATGTTATGATAAACTGTTATTTTGGTTGTGCAAATAAACATCATTTGTTATTATTATTTTAATAGTATCTCTGGTTGTTACATGAAAGAAAATACAATAATCTAGAATCTCTGGATGATGGCCCAGGTTCAGATTCCGATAAAAGTGGAAGATTTTTCGTTGGAATAGCATTGGACTTCAAAAACTCTACGTTTTCGATTAGCTGAAAATTGCATATCATTAGTTGGTATAATTCTATATGGAAAAATCCACAAACTTACTGCAGGGAAAATAATTATTCTCAGTAAACTGTAAAGAACAACTCTCTTATGTTCAGACATTTTTTTTCAATCTTCTAGTTATGAATCCACACCTTTCTTCTGTCCATCATTTCCTTGTTTCCCAACTTTGTTTGGAATGCAACTTTGAATTGTCCAGCTTTCGGAAAGGTATGTAAGCTATATTCGGTTTTTTTTGCCCAATATGAACAATAGAATACACAACAATAGTGATTCATCACTTCTGAACGTTTGTAAACGATCCAAAATACAATTAAAACTCAACAACTTCTCATATAAAATACACGTAAACAGATGTAAACAAAGCAATCTATCTCCCATGCTCTAGTAATATTCGACACCGGTAGCGGGCGTATCGCTTATTATGTTTTCCCTATAGAGTTTTTTTAGATTCTAATCTCGCTGATAATTAATACCTTTTCGTATTGATATATTCGTTCCAGCATAAATTACACCATGGATTATTGTTGTCTTAATACTTATCTTTCTTCAAAGAATTGAATATCGTGCAATATAAAGCTACCAATAATGTTTAAAATCTACGTACGAACACTTATATCAACGAGTTGAATTCATAACTGCTCATATTATAATATAGATAGATACTATTTTTGTTATTGCATATTTTCGATGATACTATGACCACATGAACAATTCCATATCATTCAGAGATGTGGAATACAATTATGGCATCACTAAGATTCATTTAAATAAGCAAGCTGATTGTGAATAACACAACGTGTATTTGCAAAAGGAACAGAAACTAAATAACTTGATAACATCGCTTTTTATAACTGAATAAAGTTCTCATATGTTGAATATCTGACATTAGTAAATATATTGTAATTATATTGATTTCTCATATTTGTAGATAAATATTAATTTATTCCATAGGTCTGGCTTCAGAATCGATGTGCGATTTGGGATTGACAGCTGTCAATAGTGCAGATATTCTCGACATAATGTACTCGGATTTCCAGGAGAAGTACGAGGAATTTTGTAAGTTCCAGAGGGACAAACAGGCCAAAGATTTATTGAATAAACAAAGAGCGCTGTCTCAGGCGGCCAGCCAGGAGCGGACCAAATTGGATCTTGTAGAGCAAGCTGTCCATTCAGCGGCGTTATATAATTCCAATTTTAACAGGGTGAGTTGAGAAGTACTCTTTTTTTAAGAACAGCGGCTGCTGCGTTTAAGACAAATAAAGCAATCTTCAAGTTCTAAAAAGACACATGAATAATACTATGCCGTTACTAAAGAAAACTGCTACATATAACGTTGATTAGGAAGAATGGGTTTTTTTTCTCAGAGTATAGTTCTGGGAAGTGGAATTTGTTGCTGTTTATACCGTTGATCATTTTATACAAAAGTATAATTTGAATAAAGTATAAACTTTAAAATAAAAACACTTGGCTTATGTTTCACAATATAAAAAATCTTTAGATACTGTACTTAGCAGTAATAAAAAGTCGACATGTTTCGAGCTATGAACTCATTATCAAGACTGACAACAGGAGAGTCTTGATAATGAGTTCATAGCTCGAAACATGTCGACTTTTTATTACTGCTAAGTACAGTATCGAAAGATTTTTTATATTGTGAAACATAAGCCAAGTGTTTTTATTTTAAAGTTTATACTTTATTCTTTATGATGTTTCACCAAGTGATGTGCGAGAATTCAATCTCAGTTAGTATAATTTGATATAAATATAGAAAAGAAAAATTAAATAATGTCTCAAATCAAATCAAATATGCTTTATTGTCTTAAAATAATACATTTTATTGACAAAGCGAAAAAATAGTAACTAAATAATGTAAAACATAAAAATAAACACATCAATCAAAAAAATATACAAACTAACAATGTAATACCTACCTAAAAATAAAAATCACACCACATTTCCATAAAAAATATATACAAACTTTACAATAAAAATCCTCCTCAATCGAAGCTGATGCCTGTGTTATTCAATTTGGTCTTATCGATCAATCAGTGCTCAGAAAAGTAGTCCTCTATAGAGTAATAAGGTCTATCAAGAAAATGAGTTTTTGTTCGTTTCCGAAAATTGGTCAAGGAAGTAATAGATTTTAATTCCTCTGGAAGGTGATTGTAAATTTTCTTAGCATTATAATTCAGAGGAAGGAATAGGGAGGTGAACATGATGTCCCGAAGATCTCGTGGAATACCCCAGCTGTGACACCAAGGGTACGGCATGAAAATACATATGAATCAAGCACACAGATTCAAGTAAATATAAAGAAGGAAGCGTCAAAATTCAATTTTTCTTGAAATAAAGATAAAGAGATAAAGATAATTTATTGGTGCTATATGCAGTACAGCATTTACACAAGTCAATACATTCATGTGTGTATGAAAATAACAAATTAAAATGTCTTGCGAACACGAGACAGATATACCTACACATATCCACAATTATACTTGACATATATAAATAAAATACAATTATACACATATACACCCACCAAACCAAAAGTGTGTTAGTGGGAATCACGTAAACCGGTGCTCATAGGAGTAAGATCAGTCTGCTTCATTCAACAAATTCAGAGTTGAGGGAAAATTGAAACTGCGAAATTCTGAAGTAGAGTAAAAACAGTGAGTTTGGAAAAAATGTTTCACTCTACTCTTGAAAAGTTTCCGAGGAAGATCTTTGAAGTAAACTGGAAGTTTGTTGTAAAGGTCAAGGTCCGGCGAATTATCCCTAGATTTATTCAACCTATATCGTTGACATCTCAGAAGATTTCCGGATCTTGTTGGGTAATTATGGTGGTCTGAATTCTTGGTTAATGAATCTTTCTTGTTGTGGATTTCTAATACGGAACTATAAATGTAAACCGATGGAATAGTCATAATTTCCAGCTTTGCAAAAAGAGGTCGGCACGAATCACGCCTATCCGCTCCTGTTAAATAAGGTTTGCAATGAGTCCTATTTTTCAGTACAAACATGTAACCAATCAATCAATCAATCAATCAAAAATATACTTTATTGTCGAAGATAACAATCTTATTGACAAAGCATGGCAAATAATACAATATGTAATTTATAGGAGTAAAGTAAAGAAACAAATAACACAATATTCACACGATATCACATTGTCGAAACAAAAAAGATTAAAATATATCACAGATATAAAATTGAAACTAAAATATAGGATATTGATAAAATAAAATAAAACACAATATCCCATTGTCACAATTACATAAAATTAAAATAAATATATGATATGATACAGTACACCTGAAGGACAAAATCAAAACTACTAGAGTATGTCACTGTAATATTCTTGCAAATTGTAGTAAGCTCTCCGTAAAAGTGTATCTTTCACTTTTTTTTTGAACTTCTTTGGGCAAGGTATATTCCTGTAAGTTAGTGGAAGATGGTTATACATTTTTTTGCTTTCATACATTATAGAATTTCTAGTTAGGCTAGACTTTGGTATAGGTAAGGGAATACTGGATTGGTTTCTTGTTTCATACCTTCTGATTTCATTTATACATAAAGTTGAGGTTGAATGTTTTTTGTGAATCAGGCATACAGTCTCAAGTATGAACAAACAAGATAGAGTCAAAATTTCCAGGTTAATGAAATAACGAATTGCTCTCTTCTGCAATTTGAGAATGGTGTCAAGTTGTGAAGAATTACATGAACCCCAGAAGGGAAGACCATAACGAAGATGAGATTCGAACAATGCAAAATAGGCAATTCTTGTAGATGCCGTATCTAATTCACTTGAGATGGATTTGATGGCGAAACAGGCCGATGACAATTTTTTAGCTAAGACATGCACATGCTGTGAAAATTTGAGATTTTTGTCGATAAAGAGTCCTAAAAATCTGACAGAATCGACTATTTTAATGGCATGGTCTCACAATTGTTTGCTTGCTTTGAAAACTTATATCCATTATTTTCCTAGATGACACATATTCATTGGTTTCCACCTATTCAACTGAATATATTTAAGAAAATATGAGTCAAAATTAAATAAATTTTATAAATTTTGTGTTCATTAATTTTAGGAGAATAACTAACGAATATGATGCAGTATTGAAAATAATGTTAATTTATGATAAAACGATTTCAATATTAACTTCAATGCTTTCTGCACCGACAGAAGGAAATTAAAGTTGTAATGTCTCACAACTTTTTGCTTGCGTTAAAAAACTCATTTCCATTTTTTCCTCAGATGAAACAGATTAATGCCCGATTTCACCAACGAGATGTTAGGAAGTTCCTAACTAACTAAGTAATTCCTACGATAGGAAATACCTGAATCCGATACTTACCTAAATCGGATTTCACCAACCTAAGAAATTCTTAGTTAAGAAATACCTTGTTAAAAACTTTATTTGGAAAGTTTTGTACATATGACTGGTACCACTGTTTAATACTAGACTGTAAATTTGACAAAGGATAGTAAGGAGAGAAAAAATGATAGAAATATAATAATTTTATTATATCAATTTGAGGTTAAGCATTTCCTAAATACTTTAGGCAGACCTAACGTTAGGTATTTCCTATCGTCCTTAGGCAATACTTAACGTGTGGTGAAACGCAAACTGCACTTAGGAATTCCTAAATCCGATTTAAGTGTTGCCTAACTTTAGGAATTTGTTGGTGAAATCGGGCATAATTCTTATGTTATAAATTGTATGTTCACCAGTTTTAGAAAGAACTATGAACGAACATCTGCGCTATTGAAAATAAAACAAAGATGAAACCTTGGTGAAACATTTTGAATAATCAGAATAGAATAACGCACATTCTTTATATTTCATCAATATATTTAATATATTATTAATTATCTACTTTTAATCTGTGTCATGAAAAATACAATAGATCACACATACATAAAGTTAATACAATCAGCATTAACAAGAAAGTTAATAATAGAGATAGACTGATAAAAGTGATGTTTTATTATCATTGAAATAAACAAAACATATAAAATAAAAAACGCTTACCTTGGAAGCTGTCATATTGGATAGAATAGATCTTCATTTAAAGTTATTGAGAATATCTGTATTTTTATTTTAGTTAAGGATCATGTGAAACTGCAGACAGGAACATATACAAAAATTCCTGTACCTATTGTATTGATAAATAGATTCAATCAATATTTTATATATGGTATATGTAGTCGAATGTGCTAGAAACAAATATGTTAAGAACATTATATAGTTTTAATGGAATTCAAGCGAAGTGTTAAATTTTGATAAATTTTTGACTTTTAAGACGAACAAGTTACGATAAATTTATTGTATGGATATATGGATGATTTCCAAAAGAGTATCAAGACCTACTTATTTTCTTTCAGTTCAAGCCGTAAGTTATGGCTAAACTTCGATGCAACTATATTTTATAATTGTATGGTAACCGGTAGTTTAAGTTCTAGTTAGCTTCATTCAATAACTAACTCTTATTGTGAAATTCAGACCGAAAAATTTATTTTTTCGATATATTGTGACCACGTAAAAATTTTCCACATAAAAAAAAACATCTTGAATCCATCACATGTAAGTACCCAGACTTCTTTCAGGATTGAACAATTTTAGCTTCCTGATTAGGCCGGCCGCACATTTCCTACAATCGGTTCCGATTGTCTGAAACGATTGTCGGATCAGGGCATCTGACGCTCAAATACCTATGCTTTTATAGGATCATATCGCACACCTACGATCCGATATCGGATCGGACGTCCGACTCGGATGCACGAGCAGTGCGTCCTACCAATCGGACCGATAAAAAGTCTGATCCGACTACCGGAAGGCAAGCCGCGCATTGTTTTTCCATAGTCTACCGCAAACATACGATTATTTCTGTCAGTTTTTGACAGGCAGTATAGAAAAAGGAATTGTCAAACCATGTGCGATACTGAAAATTTGATTACCACGGTCGAAAAATATCCCTGCTTGTGACATGCAAATAAAATCGGACTTATTTTGTCGGCGGTGTGCGCTAGTGGTCCGATTTGAAATCGTTTCAGACAATCGGATCCGATGGTAGTAAATGTGCGGCCGGCCTTATAAGTAGATTGACTAGGTTGTGATATTTGTTACAGTGTCACAAAAGTTAACCTATATGTATTTGCCTTTTGTAGGCATTGTCAAGTAACTGCATTAGTTCCATTATATTCTTTTCTTTTCTTAAATTAGGACCTATTTGTATTCAGCTATATCTTTTGAGGCTACCTGGGCTCCGACTAAACATATTTTTAGGGTGACGGCGTTGCCGCTTGTAACGAAAAGTAGCAACTTTGAAATTTCGAATGGGACATCCTACATATTATTGCTTCTTTCGCTACATAATTACATTCTTGATATTTTTGTACGTTACTTCCATATACTTAACTATCTTCAGCGGTTTTCCAGAAATTAATTAAACTTCGTATTTTTTCTTCCAAATATAGCTCCAATAAATTAAATGTTTATTAATGCGCTATTTAGATTTGAAGAAATATGAAATTTTGGAAGTAATTTGCTAATGTCCTACATATTATTTTTGTGACAAGGAAATTTTTGTGAGATATTTACACAGTATGGATAAAAAAATCATGATTTTAAGGTAGTCATAAAAATGTCGTAAAATGCACTCTATACCGGGTGTCCACGGAAGGTGGCTCGCCCCTATAACTTTCTTGTTTTCAGAGATAATGAAATAAAATTTAGAGGATCTGTTTGATGCATGAAACTGCATTTTTCGACAAGTAACTCAACTTCATGCAACTTCCGGTTTCACCGGAAGTGACATAAACTTTCGATTTTTAAATAGGACACCGGGTATATTTTCATTTTTTATGTCTCCATATGATATTTAGAATACAACCATGTATCATTTGTTACTTTTTGGAACCTTTTTTTTTTTAAATTTTTTTTCGAAATAAATTTTCATTCTAGAGGGCTATGGATGCGTTCAAATAACTAATTTCGGTCCTAAAATGTATTTCAAAATACAATTTCACTGTTTTCGATCAAAATGTTCCAGCTATGTGAAGTTTAATTTTAAAACTTTTATTACTATTTTTTTTCAAATGGCAACATGGTGGCTCGTCGGGTTAAAAAAAAAGATAATTTTATTACGATTAATTTGATACCGCACTCTAGGTATTAGGTTGAAAGAAAACTTTCGATAAATACCTGAAATCCCATTACCTTAGAACTTTCTTTAAATGAAGAATCTTATTGAGATTAAAATATCATGTGAAATCATCGAGTAGCCTGTGACCAACACAACTGAAACAAAGCCACGCCCACAAATCTACGTTCCTGGACGGCAAACAGGGCCATTTTAGGATCATGGTTGTATTCTTAATGTCATATGGAGACAAAAAACTGAAAATATACCAGGTGTTAAAAATCGAAAGTTTATGTCACTTCCGGTGAAACCGGAAGTTGCATGAAGTTGAGTTACTTGTCAAAAAACGCAGTTTTATGCATTAAACAGATCCTGTAAATTTCATTTCATTATCTCCGAAAAGAAAAAAGTTATAGGGGCGAGCCACCTTCCGTGGACACCCGGTATATTATTCCATATTTTGAAACATAACTGAAATACTTTTGAAATGATAAGTCATGTTTCTATACCTAAATAGTGAGGTTTCTGAAATAAAAGCAAGTTTTTTTAAAAATCGGATTATTCTGACGTGTATACATTAGGTAGACACAAAAAATGTCATTTTGAAACTTTGAAAGTAAATGCGTTGATAATAAAACGTTGGCACCTTGCCAATAAATGAAATGGAAGAAACTTGCTAGTCAAAATAAGTTTTGATGATATTGTTTATATATTCATGAACAATGTGACAAAATAATAGAACATGCTGAAATTTTATGAAATGTTCCCAAGAAAAAGTTTGTTTGTTAACAACATAATGGGTAAAAACTGACATCGAAACCATATTCACTGAAGCCTGTAACTTCCGATGAAGACAAAATTATGAATCAATTAAGGAGTCAAAACTAAGAATACTATTTCCAGTTGATCAGCAAATAACAATGCAAATACTATTACATGATCAAATCGGTCCATAGTGTAACGTATGGAACACTCATTTTCAATATTTTTAAATTGTTAAATGATACCCATTGTACATAATAAGTTGCGTTTGATAATATTATGTGCAACAAAATTATCTTTTTTATTTAATCTTTGAAGATCAACTTTCACTCATTGATTGTCCTATTCAGTTATGTTGAATATATGTTACTATAATCCACAGGCCAGAAAAGAACACAGAAGGGCTTGTATGGATCTTCAATCGATGAGCGTTCATTATCCTAAGGGAAAAATGAGGCAGATTAGCTTAACGAAAATGGGTAATTATCCAGTCGCCGTGGTGCCAGGACAGTACACGGATTACTATAAGGTAAGTTGCGAACATATGAAAAATTCTATAAAAGCTGTAGGTACCTACAAACATAACTTTGATATGCTCGAACATGTTTGATCTATCGGTTTTAGATATATATATATATATATATATATATATATATATATATATATATATATATATATATATATATATATACAGGGTGATTCATTAATATGTGTAAATATTTTAACAGGAAAATGTTGAGCTCAAAATATGAAGATCTAACCCAATTTGCTTCTACAAAATATTTCTCCTTACTGATTTACAGGGTGTTTTATTTAGATTATTGAAAATGAAATTTGTTCATTACTCGAATGCTGCTTGATATTTCTTTATGATATTTGGCAGTAAGTTGAAGTAGTTTGGGACACATCAACTTATAGTAAAGAAGACTTTCTCGCTGTCACCAGTGGCGTACGGCAGGGGCACGGGAAGAGTTCTTGTTTCCTAAATTCTACGCCACTGGAAGAATTGTCGTTTTAGTATAATTTTTCGATTCTCCAATATTTTTTCTGTAAATAAGGCACTCTTGTTTCGTAACGCCAGAGCCACTATTTTTCGAGATATTTAACGTTGAACATATGGCTGCACAATTCTTTTGATTTTTATGTAAAAGTCATGTAGGTGTTTTTTGTCATACGATTGGATGTATTACTTAAAATAATCATTATTAGGTATTTTCTTTCAATTTATAATAATATTAACAAACAATTTAAAACAGAACAACTACAAAAATATCCAGCGCTACATAGGAAAGTCAAAATAAATAATTAATTATCAAGATCTTCTTTACAATTTTTGGAAGAATATCAAATTTATGAACAAAACTTAAAAACAATTCACATCAAATGTTCAATGTGATCTCCGTCAACCTCAATGAGATAATCCATTCTTTCGCTAAACGATCTTCTAACTTTAAAAAATATGTTGGCTGATTCGCAATAAAATTAGCGGAATTTACAATTTGCTGCCATAGTTCCTGGCAAATATTTATCGTTTGGGATATTGTTGTAGTTGTTCTGTTTTGAATTGTTATTTTTAATATTATTATAAATTGAAAAAAATACTTAATAATGTTTATTTTACGTAATACATGCAATCGTATGACAAAAAAACACCGACAGACTCGTACTTAAAAATTAAAAGAATTGTGCAGCCATATGTTCAACATTAAATATCTCGAAAAATAATGGCTCTGGCGTTACGAAACAAGAGTGCCTTATTTACAGAGAAAATATTGGAGAATAGAAAAATTATACTAAA